>SNQJ01S0018948.1:71548-121052 GCA_010110895.2 Picea sitchensis
TTTTCTGCCGAGGAAGGTGCTCTGATACCACTTGTAATATTCCAGATATAAAAAAGTATGCATAACTGAAATAAATAGCTAGAAATGGTAGATGAACAACAAAATAACTAGAACAACAACACAAAAATACCAAAATGATACCAGAATAACACCAGAAAGAGCACTTTGATTATTGAGAGCAATGTTCACTTGCCTCTTCGAGGGGGCAACCTCCACCAGAACAGAGCTCTATTACAATAATATCCAAGACAAAAGTTATCATACTCTCGACTCCTATTTATACTAAATATGTCTATCAAAAGAACCATCTAGAGGATGATCCTTTTATAAGAGGAAGCTTCTATTAGGTCTTCTTACATTGGACATATTCTTCCTTATTGCTAGGCCTTATTAATATTGACCTTTATTACATGGAAATATATTATTCTATCTACGTGAGGGTTAGGTCCCTAACAAACTATCTACCAAGTGGTTGTCTATCCATTCAATTGGTTTCATTTAGAATGTTTTGAACCCTATACTTCTATCTTCTCTTACATTTTAATTAATTCTTCCATCTTCTTTTACATTTGAATTAATCCTAAATAATAAGATACACTTACTAACAAAAATATTTATTTTCATTTGAGGATTTCAATAAATTTCTTCATTACAAAGAAAACCATTAAAACCCACTATTAAACACCCACTAAAAAAAACTTCCATACCACTATATAACTCTTTAATAACCAAGCATTTTAGGTTATAATGGCATCATGCAAAGCACAACAATGAAATGTCAAAATGGATAGATGAAATCATCCTATAAATCCTAGAAACATTCCCCTCTAATGGGGATTCTCAAGGTATCATAATATATTTTAAATACAATATTTTAAATTTATGTTGTCATTAATTAAGTATGGTGAATGCTACATTGTTTTTAATTTAAACCATTCTCACTTGCCTTTTGCAAAGGATCATATCTCATTCTTTTGTGTGGGTAAGGCAACGTAAGAACCAACTATGAAGTTTGATTATGTGGGTAAGGAAACCTAAGACCCAATTATGAAGCTTGTTCTAATATCAATTAAGAATGAAAAACATTGTTTTCTAAAACAAGACATGATATGTAGATATAATAACTTAGGGTCGATTTAATAACTTAGGGTCATCATGATATAATCTATATTTATGGATATTTGATTATTGGGTTTATATTGTGTATAAGTTTCTAATAATTCCTTATTTTTTTATTGGGTTTATATTGTGTATAAGTTTTTAATAATTCGATATTTCTTTATAGACAAAATTAGTCTTTTTATGAAGTCATGATTTTATTACTAAAACTTACATATATAATAATTATTAAAAATCTTCATTTGGTAGAAATAACACTCAAACAACTTTTGAATGTTAAGCATAAAATCTCTTACAACTATTGTTAACACTTTTAGTCTTTTCATTACCTTATGTCGAGACCCCGGGAGGTGACATTCGTAACCTATGCCAAAATTTGGATTTGCATGAATTTGAGCAAAGTTCTTCTTAATCAAATTGTGTTAGATAAATTATTTCGGAGTGCAAGAGTTGTTGCTAGACATAACCATAATCATTATATAATAAGTTGGAAAAAAATATATATAAATCAAATCAATTACCAAAAATCAATTACCAATAGCATAAACATTCGTTAATCGAAACTCAAAACAAAAAAATCAATCAGAATCATATATCCGTGCATCATAACATAAAGGTGGTGCCACCACAAACCTCTTCCAAAGGAGAAATGCTCTATCCGTGCACAAGTTTGACCTTTAGTGATAGATGGGGTACCCAACATAAATGGTTAATAATAAGTCAACGAATACATATACATCAAGTTATTAACTCCATATACATCAAGTTATTAACTTTTTTTTTTATCTACCCTTATCCAAAATTATTTAAGTAAACTCATTTTCTATCTATAAGTCATTAACTATTGAGGTTGAAGTTGTCAAATTGTGATGTAAATAGTGTCTTTCAATTTGATAAAATTTGAGGAGAAACATCTCAAAGAAACTTAGCCAGACATAACATGTCATGGACGGTTCGTCGCATATGGCACCGTTGGCGTAATCCTCACTCGAGGAACCAACTTTAGATTCCAAATTTTTAAAAGCCACACACGAGGGGCCAAGTTGAGTAGCCGGCCAAGACAGGTGGCCTATTGCTAACGAATCATTTAGGTGTTCACGATAACACCAGTCAACTCAAGCGCAATTTTAGGGTATTATTCTAGGTGAGATTTTTTTATTCAATGAAGATTTAAAGGGCAGAATAGTAGCCACTCGAGTACAAAAATGGGGTCCTCCCACGAGGATCCATCACATCAAATGTACCTCCTCCTCAGCGTTGGCGTCCTATCAACTGGACAAATACAACATTATTATTCCACCTTCCAAACCAAGCTCAACACCAACATGCCCAGCTCCTACACCCACTTCAACAATAACATGTCCACCTTCTAAGCCAATATCAATAGTCAATTGGAATTTTGGAATGATAGGTTAGGGTAGATGGATAGTGCAGAATCTTTAGCAATAACTTATTATTGCATTGACACACTTTTTCATGACACTCAACCCATACAATGTACAAATTGGTTAAGGTAGATCCGAACAAGTTTGATGGTTCTAATTCAATACGATGGGTGAGTCAAATGCCACATTTCTCTTTTCTCTCCATGGTATTATTGATGAACAATTGTGGTTGTGTTATATCTAAATAGGAAGTGTTGGAAGTGGTTGAAACAACATAGGAGGGCATATCAGAGGTATCTTTCTTCGAACATGCATGTGAAAGTCATTTATGTTGAATTTGAAACTAATACCAATTTTTTTGAAGATATTGATTCAGTGGTCCCAAACCAACATAATGTAAAACTTTATCGCTACTTTCCAAAGAAAGGTCATCATAATAGAAAGTATGTTTAATTCATTTTTCAAGGATTGTTTTAACAATGGTCTCAAGTTGGATAAAAAAGCACAAGTCAAGATGTATCACATAACTACCTAGTTGGATTCCTCATAGTATCTAAGAAGGCACTCATGGTGATAACCACCAAGATTGAACATCTCAATTGTTTTCAATGAACACGTCCTCCCTTTTTCACCTCCACTACACCTTAAGATCCATAATTTGACTCTCGTGGAAATGATAGAATTTCCAGATCAAGGTCTCTACTATAATTGTGATGAAAATTTTGTTTTACGCCAATTTTAGATGAATATGTGGCCGAGTTAGATCGAGTGAATATTACACCCCCTCATGGTGAAATACCCACTCAAAAAACTCCTTTTTAGGAACTTGGTTTTCAAGCCATGCTTTGTCAAGCATTACTACTCCACAAAACATAATGCTAGTAAGACATATCAGGTGCACGAAGGTGATTATTCTAATTGACAGTGAGAGCACCCCCAATTTCATCTATCATAGAGTAGTAGAAGAAACACAGTTATATCCATGTTGCGCACAATTTCAAATCATGATAGCCAATGTAGATACTATGAAATGAGGTGGTAAGTGTGAGAATGTGAAGTTCCAAATGGGGGGCTATTTCCTAATATCTAACATCTTTTCCATTGAAGTGGGTTGTTGTGATGTCAATTTGGGAGTAGAATGGTTGTAAACATTGGGTCTTATTACCATGGATTTCAAATATTTTTTCATGAGCTTAAATAAGGGGGGACATCTATACACTCTCAAAGTTATCCAAGTAAGATAACCCAGAATCATCATCTCTCACTATATGAAAAAACTCCTGAAGAAGGGTCACTTAGGAATTATTGCACAATTATTCAATGTGTCCCAACTTATGGATAATTTCCCATGAGAAATCCATCCTAATTTTCATTTGGTTTTAGACAAACATCACCAAGTATTAGAAACACCCCATGTCTTACACCCCTTGAGTGGTAAGCATGATCATGGTATCCCATTGATTCCAAGAAGTCAACCACACAATGTGAATCCTTATAGACATCATTTTGCACAAAAACATTATATTCAAAATATCATTTAGGATTTTTTGAATGTTTTTTTTCCACAAAAACTGGGAAATTTGTATTATCGAAAAGGGTGCGGTCAAAATCTCTTAGGAGTTACAAAGTCTTTCAAACTTCARGCCAATCCARGGCCTCAATTAAACCACTACTACAAGTTACTAATGATTGTTTCAAATACTCAAACGAAAACTTCACATAGAACAACCTTGTTGAATACACTAAGAAAAAGTCTATGAGGATAAAAGTGAAGACACGTTGCATCTAAATTAACCTGTTGGGGAAGAGCTCGCCTTTTTGGCTAACTTGCAGGCTTGACTTCATGTTACCATTGGTTGTGATGTGGAATGTGATTTCTTCTTCTTTCTCACTACCGTCCAAACTTCGTTTGCATAGGTTGAGGTACTTCTAATGCCTATATTTCTTGGATTGTCTTGATCTGGAGCTTCTATTTTTTCTGCATCCAATACCTCAACATCATCAGCTTGATCTTCAAAAATAATTGATGGATGAGGAGAAGACTGGATTTGAAGTCCCTCATCTAAAACCTGAGGGGAAGACGCCTATTTCTCCAACATCTAAATGGATTTTGGGCTTGTGTCTTGAGATAACAGAGTTGGATGAAGAGGATTATCTGGCTGAGATGACTTTTTGCTGACTTGAGGGGGTTGTGTGTAGTCCTTTGAGATTAATTTATGGTCATCATTAGATCCCACCCACCAAGTGGATTTCCAAAGATTTTTATTCTTCTTAGGCCCTTTGGGGCAATGGGTTGCAATATGTCATGTTTCAAAACAAGATCTGCAACACAATGAAACTCTCTCATAGTCTAGTTTCTGAGACCAAGAATATTTTTTATCAGTAAGAATAACTTCAGTTGGGAATCCTTTACTGAAGTCCATTTTCACATATATATATAGGAAAAGGTGGAAGTGTTGTTTCTTGTTGTTTCACAACATGCAAAGTGGAACTTTCCCAAAGCCGAACTGATGGCTTCAAGAGAGGGTAAACCCCAAAAATGCAAGGGAAGGTTGGGAAGCCTCACCCAAATTGGAGTTGAGGAGAGAATGTCAGTAGCTAGATTAAAAGAAGGAGGCCATGGTTTCATGCACAGACCTGAGTTAACCCAAAACCATAGACTTGAGTTGAGAATCAGATCTCGATATTCCTCTATGTCGAACTCTACAGTGAAGAATATTTTAGCACAAGGATGAATGAAACCTTATTGTTTCATAATAGGGATCCAGGTAGCCAAGATCCAACTGTTGAGATCCGCTAACTTTGGCCAAAAACCCTTGAAACAACATACCAAACTCACATATCTGTAGTATTCTTCTTCCTCCTCATCATCTTGTCACATGGGAATGACAATGGGAGGGGATTCCTAAACCCGAAGAGACGAAGAATAAGGAGCAGAGACCCACTAAACAACATCTCGAAAAGAGACACTGAACTATGAAACTAGCTTAGACAGAGTGATGGAAGGAAAGGCCCCACTGCCTGTGGAAACCACAGAAATGGTCAAAGACACGTCCATGGTCGACGAGGAAGAGAGAAATAGGTTGCAAGACAGGCTCGTGAAAATGCAGTGAGTGGACAGGGTTAAACCATAACTTCCACGCACAAGGGGAAGAGCGACTCCATTCTTTCGCGACCTATATCCTCAATTCAATATTTTTTTAATGTTAATCCCTAGATACTTAGTTATTACATTTCTATTGTTATATTAGTGTTGTTCTTATTGTTCATCTAGACCCTTTAATTGTAATTGCACCCTTTATCTCCTCAATATACCAATAAAACCTAGTTTTAGAAAGCATCTCATCTTGTACATATGTTATATCATGAAAGGAGGTTACCCCATCAAAGGGATTATCATTCATTCTTCTATTCAATTCTCAAGATGTGGAATTACTTATCTTTCTCTTTTTATTCTATTTTGGTGTCTATTGCCTAACATTTAGTTTTAGAGCATGTGATCCTTGGATTTGGCTCATTCAAATGAGTCATCTTGGTATTTTTTCTATATTTTTTTTGTAGATAGTTTCATATTATGAAATATTTGGGAGACTAAGGAGACATAGTGATGTACCTATGGAAAAAATTCCAAGTTTTTCATTTCAAATATATAGCCTATAGAAGTTAGGGTTTTTAACTAGTCCTTAAATTAGTCTCAAACAAGACATCTTGGAATTTTTACCATAACATTGTTTTTGGATGTCTCAAATAGAAAAAAAATTGATACATATTGATTTACCTATGGTAAAACATTTAGGTTCTGTTTCACTACATTTTCAAAAATACAAACTACGAAAATTAGGGTTTTTGACTAATCTTGAAACTAGTCTCAAAGAGGTGTTCTTAATAAAATGGTCATATTAGAAGCTAGAAAAATCAAAATTGAGCGCCACTAGTTCCATTGTAAATAAGAAAAATTATAGTACTTTAGATCCAAATTTCATAAGGTGATCTGAAAAGATCTTTTAAACGACAATGGTCGAGTTATTATGCATGTATTAATTAACCATTTAGGAAGCTGAATGAAAGAGGAATAATTATAAAGTAAACATGACATCCATAAATAAATGTACATATCTGAACATAAGCATGAGAACAACAAACCATAAACACCAATGTGATAACGGAGTTCGACAATCTCGCCTACGTCTATGGGCCTTTGTCTTAGTGGGTGAGGTTTTATTATTTATGTTAGAAGCTTTAAAAGTATATCACAATAGTTCCAAAAAGGTTAGAAAATGATCTAGTCTTGTTCTACCATATCTCTAGAACCCAACAAAACTGACGACACTAAAAATTGATGACCAAAGCTCCCAGAAATGGCTTGCAAAGGTGCTCTCGTCAACATCTTCTCTACATAAAAATGGCTTTGGCTTGGCAAATCTTCAGCATAACTCTGCTCTGCATCTCCTCCCATGGCTTCATGAGACTCTGGTTTATATAGGCCTGAAGTTGGTAACCATCTCCCAACTTCCCCCTAAGATCTAGCCACAAAAAGGGCCCAATATCCCCCAAAAATGACCAAAATCTCTCAAAAATGCCCAATCTGGGCCAAAACTATAGCAAATTAGGCACTCTGTTACAAAAATTAAAATAAGCCCCTCTAGCCTGGGCATGCGACCCTTTTACACAGTCACATGGTATCATGTGGCCAAGCTCCAACCCCCTAGGGGTTGCGCGTTGGCCCCTCCTCCGCAACTCTTGGTTGTATGGCGCTTCAAAAGGAACCAAGGGCCGATTGGCGTGCCTAGATGTTGGTCACCACCTCGAGTCATATGGCATCTGTTGCACCCTATTTTGTGGCCCCCGCACCCGTCACCTATTCTGGAGTGGAGCGCGTAGTTGTTTGACTAGTGGTCGTGTGGTAACATGTAACCGGGGTTGGGGATAGACCCCAGTCCTTACCTCCTCTGCTTGGAACCATAGGTAAATTTCAATATTAAATATGCCACATGGTTTAACAAGGCACACCGTAGGAGGGTTGGCACTTGGCTTGCCCCAAAGCGTTTTCCTCACGTCGGAGGTCTCGATTTCGAATCTGGAGAAGTCCAATACCTTTTACAATGGTAAGCCAATGATGGAGTGCCACGTGGCAGACCACGTCTGGGCCACGTGGCACTGTTTAACTCGCTCACCCAATGACACTTATAAAAAACCAATTAGACCACTTGTCTTCCTAGTCAACATATCCACCCAGTCAGCACACTTGCCTAGTCACTGTCTGCCACGTGTCACCCTTGCAGTGGTGAAATGTGTCACTCCCGGATTGGTCCACCTGTACTTGCCCAACACGTCATCATTATGTACACCCAGTCAACACACTGCCATGTCATTTGTACGGTCATACGACTTGTATAGTCAGTTGCCACATGGCACTGTACGGACTATACAGTCATCAATTTTTTGCTTGTTTGGAAAAATGAACAGATCGCGATATCTGGAGCATATGATTTCCGTTTGAGCCCATTCAAGTTGCATTGGGTTCATATCGATGAGGAATACACACATGTATGTTTTTAAGAAATTATGAGAACTTTGATTTTTAGGCCTTTCTAAGCCCCATCAAGCTCCTGGATCTAATTCTGGACCACAACTCCCCACTAAAGACCTTTTGGTCCCCAAAAGGTTACTGATCGGTAATCAAGTTCGGGATAGGCCACCCGACTTGTTCCTTGTATTTGAACTCTATCCTCCACACATGTCTCATCAAGATCAACTGTAAAACAATCATGATAACTGACAGCATATTGTTAGCCATTTGTACCCTGTCACATCTTACTAAAGCCACTATCATCTATGTTGACAACACTACTAATGATAGCATCAAAAATATGAATTCAAATGAGTTGATATGTTTATAATACTTGCAAGACATTAGCTTATCTTGAAGCAATGTGTGATTGATTTTCCATTCTACAATCATCTCATGTTCTTGCTTAAGATCAATTACTTGATTTGAAACAATTATAGGTGTGTTTCTTGCTTGAGTCTTCTTTATTAATTGTTCCATAGTTTGAAGAGTTTTATTTTCCTTTAAATGATGAGCATGAACCACATATTCTTGACCTTCTTTGGTTAAATGATATTGATTCTTTTCCCTGTAGAAGATTGCTTTACGATCATATAAGTAAGGACTACCTAAGACCATTCCACATTCACTTAGTGGCACCACATCACATGTTACCTCGTCCACAAACTTAGATGAAATTGAAAATTTTAATGTGCACTGCTTTGTTATGTGCAATTGATGATTGTTGCTTGTCCATTTAAGTGTGTAAGGCTTATGATGAATTTGTGTTTTTAATCCCAACTGTTTAACCAATTCCTCTGAAATTAAGTTAGATTGAGATCGACTATTTATCAGTGTGTTGACCTTAGTGTGCCTCATGATGACCCTCATGTGAAACAATTTACTTCTACAATCAAATCCTTCACCAATTTTACCTGTCATACCAACCAATGAGACTTTAGATTCATCGCCTGAATTTGATCCCAAGTCTGTGGGTCACGTGGTTGTCGCAATTGCTTGCCTCCCTTTCTTTTCCTTGAACCACTTCGGTCTCTTCTCAGGATGCAATTACCAACAACGGTCCTCATCATGCCCCTCTTTCTTGCAATGCTTGCAAGAGGGGTTCTCTTCCTTTCTTGCCTTTGAATTTTCCTTCTTGCTATTCCACTTCCCTTTGTCCTCTTTCCTTGAAGACGATTCCCCCGATACACCAACCCCTGTTTTCCCTGCTTCAATGTATATCACTTGAACATAAAACTTATCAAGATTAGTTGGTCCAAACATGAATACAGTATTTCAAATATGTGCAGGTAAACCTCCTATATACTTCATAAGAGTTTCTTGGGTATGTAAAGGAATATCTAACATCAATTCCATTTTACGAAATCCATCGGTGTATTCTTGCACTGTTTGTCCTTTTCTTAGTTTAAGAGCTTGCCATTCAATTAATGCTTTGTCTTTATAACCCAAAGGATAGAATTGATTTCTAAGTGCAGAAACAAAAACTTTCCATGATGGAAATATATTACCCGCTTGTTGCATGCCATTTTGCAACTTGCTTTGCAACCAGATGAGTGTTGTGCCTACAAGTCTAAGCAATGCCAACTTTATATGAGTTGCCTCATCCTTGATTTGTTGCACACTGCAATAAAACACCATCTATATGACCCAATTGTCAAGTCTCTCTGCATTAACTTCACCATCATACATGGGTAATTCAAATTTAACATCAAGTTTTAATAAAGACATTTCATTCTTATGTTTATGTACATGTTTCTTTGCAGTTCTTTTAGAGCTTGAACTTGAAGAAGGAGGTCAAGATGGAGGTGAAGGAGGAATTTGAGGAGGATCCTCTCCTTCTTCACTTTTCCCTTTGAATATTCACTCGAATTTGGTCTCTTCCGTTCCAAGTAATCCTCATACAAAACCTTCATCATCTATGACATGGCGAAGAAAGTTTTTCGAAACTCTTTCTCATCAAGAGAAAGTCCCTCTTCCAATGCCATCTTATCGCTTTGAGAAGTTCTCTTTCTCAATCAAATCAATGGATTATCTTCAACAATATTTCCTTCACCATGATGTATCTTTTTCCTGGTTAACATGAAAGATCAAATCCAAGCGTCAACTAGCTCTGATACCTCTTGATCCGAAAAGATCTTTTAAACGACAATGGTTGAGTTATTATGCATGTGTTAATTAACCATTTAGGAAGCTGAATGAAAGAGGAAGAATTATAAAGTAAACATGAAATCCATAAAGAAATGTACAGATCTGAACATAAGTATAAGAACAAAAAACCATAAACACCAATGTGATAACAAAGTTTGACAATCTCGCCTACGTCTCCGAACCTTTGTCTCAGTGGGTGAGGTTTTCTTATTTCTATTCGAAGCTTTAAAAGTGCATCACAGAAGTTCCAAAAATGTTACAAACTAATATGTTATTTTTCTACTATATCTCTAGAACCCAACAAAACCGATGGCACTAAAAACGGATGAGCGGAGATCCCATAAATGGCCTGCAAAGGTGCTCTCCTCAACAACTTCCCTGCATAAAAATGGCTTTGGCTTGGAAAGTATTCAGCATAACTCTGCTATGCATATTCTCCCATGGATTCAAGAGCCTCTGGTTTATATAAGCTTCAAGTTGGTAACCATCTCCCAACCTCCCCCCAAGATCTGGCCTCAAAAAGGGCCCAATATCCCCCAAAAATGACCCAAATCTCTCAAAAACGTCTAATTTGGGCCAAAACTATAGCAAATTAGGCACTCTGTTACAAAAACTAAAATAAGCCCCTCTGGCTTGGGCATGTTCCCATTTTACAAAGTTACATGGTATCATGTGACGAAGCACCAGCCCCCTAGGGGATGCACGTTGGCCCCTCCTCCGCAACTCTTGGTCGTATGGCATTTCAAAAGGAACCGAGGGTCGATCAACATGCCCAGCTGTTGGTAACCGCCCTGAGTTATATGGAATCAGGTTCCCCCTATTCCGTGTCCGCCGCGCCCATCACCTATCTTGGAATGGGGCGCCTAGTTGTTTGACTAGTGGTTGTGTGGTAACATGTAACCAGGGCTGGGGCTAGACCCCAACCCTTACCTCCTCCGCTCAGAACCATGGGTAAATTTTAATATTAAATATGTCACATGGTTTAACAAGGAACACCACAGGTGGGTTGGTACCCGACCTGCCCCAAAGGGCTTTCCTCACGTCAAAGGTCCCGAATTCAAATCCGGAGAATTCCAATACCTTTTACAACAATAAGCCAATGACAGGGTGCCACGTAGTCGCCCACGTCTAGGCCACGTGGCACTATTTAACTTGCTCACCCAATGACACTTGTCAAACATTGATTGGACCACGTGTTTTCCCATTCATCACACTTTCCCAGTCACTGTCTGTCATGTGTCATACGTACGACGTACGGGTGTGCCACGTGTCACCCTTGCAGTGGTGACACATGTCACTCCCGGATTGGTCCACATGTACCTTCCCAACACATCATCAGTCCGTACACCCAGTCAACACACTACCACACCAACACCATGTACCCTGCCACGTCAGTTGTATGGTCGTATGACCTGTATAGTCAGTTGCCACGTGAAATTGTACGCACTGTACAATCATCAAATTTTTGCCTATTTGGTAAAATGAATAGATCACAATATCTAGATAATATGACGTATGTTTGAGCCCATTCAAGTTGCATTGGTTTCATATCGACGAGGCCTACACACACATCCATTTTGAAGCTATTATGAGAAATTTGATTTTTAGGCCTTTCTGAGCCCCATCAAGCTCCTGGATCCAATTTTGGATAAGAAGGATATCTAAACAATTGGATGTGTGTTAGTTCATACAAATCCTCTCATGAAAGGGAAAAAAACAATAGGTTTAGGGAAAATTACCAGAACTTTCTCTTGGCACATTGGAATTTGGTCAAACTAGCTATGACATTGTAGAGAAGACATATCATGATACTACATATAAAAATTTTAGACTCATAGGGGTCAAAATTTCATAGATACTTCATGAGAAAGTTTGGCCAAAAAGACAATTTACAAACCAAGGTTTTTAAAGGTATGCTAACTTGAAATTAGCATAACTTTTGACTGAAAGATCTATTTTTGGTGATTCAAAATTTGTGATAAATAGAAGAGAGAGGAATATTATTACTTGCTCAAATGGAAAATGGTTTTACAAAAAATAAATTATCCTACTAAACCTCTATAGAACTCATACATGATGCCTATAGGTAAAGACTTAGGGTACAAAGTATCCCTATTGAATGAACCACTTAAATCAAATGGGTGATACTATGTTGAAAGATGTTGATTTGGCACATTTGCAAGAATTAATTAAAAGTAAAATGGATCAAAATATAGAGAAATGACAAAATTCCATAGATCAAAAGTTGGAATAGTTACAAAATTCCATGGAAACCATTCTCTTGCATACCCTAAATGATAGGTTCCCTAAATGTGATATTGGGACACAAAGGAAATATTGAAAATAGGGATAGAAAAATTGTTGGAATATTTTAACAAATGTGGAGAACATTATGATATAATCCCAAGATCATTATTATTCGGTGCTCCAAGATCTACATCATCAAGGGTTCAAATCAACACCAAGGAACTACTTAATTCCCAAGATTGATATGAGGAAATTTGATGATAAAGATCCTATAACATGGATATTCTAGATGGAGAAATTCTTTGATCTACACAAAGTTCCCACTTTACAAAATGTAACTCGTTAATCCTTGTATTTAGAACCAAATCAATTTTTGGTACCAATGTCTTTGTTAACAAAAAAAGGATTATATTGTCTCTTAGTCCATTTTTACAGATCGATTGATAGCGCATTATGGGTATATTAAGATAAACCTATTCTTTATCTAACTAATAAATATCTAGAAAATATGTCCAATTACATAGCACACAGAACAATTCCAAAAACAAAGTCCCAAGGTAAAGAGCATTCTAGAGGATAATTTCTTAAATCTCCTTATGGGCACTTTCAAAGAGATAATTCAACATAAGGAACATCTCTTTGAACCTAAATCCATGGAGGATGCTTTCAATGTGCCCAAGAAAGTTGAAATTAAATATATGACTACTAGAACGGTGGCCACTAACAACTATAGAGAGCACCATGTTCCCTCTCCTAACATCACTCAACCTACAAAGTTGACACCTTAGAAAATTGATGAAAGAAGAGAAAAGTGAATATGTTTCAATTGTGATAGTATAGTAAGGGGCATAAACTCATTGAGAATAAATTATTCTGAATAGATTTTGAAGAGAAAGCAGATCAAGAATCATAACCATCACAAGATGTAGAATTAGAAGAGACCTCCAACCATATCTTGTCATACAATGGTTGACATCACTACTTTCCAAACCCTCAATATAGAAGGATATATCAAAAAGGAAAATGTAACAGTGTTGATTGATTCTTGTAGTACCCATAACTTCACTGATTGCAAATTAATGAAACTTCTCAATTTCTTTACATAGCCAACACTAGTGTTTCAAGTAATGATTGCATATGGAGGTACCATAAATTGTTTAGGGAAGTTCCATAGTATTAAACTCACTCCCAGGGGGAATATTTGTTGGATAGTCCCATGCTGGAAATCCAAATGGGTGGTGTTGATGTTGTATTTGGGGTCCAATGGTTATAATCATTGGGAACAATGACTCTTAATTTTTAGGAAAAATTATGATATTTTCCTAATAAAGAAAAGAACTTGAACTTAGAGGTATCCAAGGGAAACCCTCTAAAGTGATAAGCTCTGACATCATGAAACAATTAATAAAAAAAGGGACACCATGGTGTAATAACACAATTGTGCTCACTAGATGTTCAAATATCTAGACCCTCAGTTTCCATTGATCTCCAAACCATTATTGACAATCATTCCAAGGTATTTAGAGAGATACCTAAGGGTATTTCATATACTTGATATCATGACCTTTATATTCATTTGCAATTGAGAAGTGTACCATATAACATTATGCCTTACATGTACCCATATGCCCAAAAGAGTGATATTGAGCATATGTTTCAAAAACTTTTAGAGGCTAACACCATTTAACCTAGCTAAAGTGTTTTCTCTTCACTAGTGGTGATGTTTCAAAAAAGGGAAGGTCCATGGCATATTTTTCTAGATGATATAGATGTCAACAAAATGACCATTATAGATGAGTTTTATATTCTTGTCATTGATGAATTATTAGATGAATTACAAGGAGACATTGCATTTACCAAGTTGGATCTCCATTTTGGATATCATCAAGTCAGAATGGGGCAAGAAGGGATCCCAAAAATAGCCTTTAGAACACATGAAGGTCATTATGATTTTTTGGTGATGTCATTTGACCTTACTAATGTACCTTCAACATTTTAAAGCTTAATGAATTCTAATTCAAACCCTTTCTTAGAAACTTTTTGTTAGAATTGTTTTTGGATATACTATTCTACAACAAATCTTGGGAAGAGCATGTACAACATATTAACATGGTTTTAAAACTATTGGAAGAGAAAAAACTATATGAAAATACTTCCAAGTGTGCCTTTGGGGTTAAACAAGTGGAATATTTGGGTTAGATTGTATCTCATGAAGGTGTCAAAGTTGATCCTAACAAAATTAAATATATAATGAAATGGCCAATTCTCAAAACCCTGAAGAATCTTAGAGGATTATTAGGATTGGTGGGATAATACAATGGGATTTTCAATAATCATGGTGAAATAGTAGCACCTCTAACATCATTATTAAAAAATGAGGAATTTTCTTGGACTCAAGAAGAAACCAAATATTTTGAAAAACTTAAGGAGGTTATGTGTACAACTCATTTCCAAGCCACACCTGACACCACAAAAACCTTTATTGTGAAGTGTGATGCCTTAGGGAATGGAATTGGTGCAATTCTAATGAAAGATGGAAGGCCCCTTTCCTTTGAAAGAAGTGAACTTAAAGGAAACAACTTACTCAAACCCATTTATGAAAAGGAAAATTTTGGCTATATTATATGACCGTAGTTAAAAAATGACATCCTTACCTAATAGGAAGACACTTCAAGGTAAAACAAATCATGGTACTTTGAAGTGTCTCTTGGAAAAACGATTATCTTCAGAAGAGAAACAAAAATTGGTTACAAATATGCTAGATTTTGACTTTGAAATTATGTACAAAATAGGGGGGAATGTGGTGGTAGATGCACTTTGAAGGAAATAATAAGACACAAAGGGCTTACTATATGATATTCCCATTCCACAATGTAATTGGGTGGAAGAAGCAATGATAGAATGGAAACAGTATTAGAAGGTATGAAAGATCATTCAACAACTACGAGAGAACCCCAGTGCATTAGATAAATTTCCATGGATGATGATTTATTGTAGTAGAAAGATTGCCTTATATATTCATGTAATAATTCCCAACTCAAATACAAGGTGATTATGGAATTGCACACTTCTCCTATAGAAGGACATTCAAGGTTTTCAAAAACTCACCATGGTATCAAGAAGGATTTTATAGGAAGGTATTAAAACTAATGTGTGGTGTTCCAACAAAATAAGAGAGATACAATCAATACCCCAAGTCTCCTACAACCATTACCCATACCAAGTCAGCATTGAGAAGGGGTTTCAATGAATTTAATTATAGGTCTTCCCAATTACGAAGGAAATAATGTCATCATGGTAGTGGTGAATTTACTCATAAAGTATGCCTATTTTTCTCTCTTTATCATCCTTTAAAAGAAATCACAATAGCCACAACATTCATGTAAACATTTTAGAAGCTGATGGAATCCCTGAGATTATTGAGAGTGATACAGATCCAATTTTCATTGGTAATTTTTGGATTGACTTATTTTCTCGTATGGTTACTCAATTGTATCACAACTTCTCTTATCATCCTCAATCCATTGGGAAAACTAAGATTGTGAATAAATTTCTATAAAGGTATCTTCATAGTTTTTCATCTAATAAACAAACACAATGGGTCATGTGGTTTCGCTTGGGAAAATGGTGGTACAACATGTCCTTCCATACTTAATAAAAAATGTATGCATCAAAAGAGTTATGTCAAGATTGGTGGAACTAAGAGAATTACGGGGTCCCTAGTCCCTAGGACCTTGGATTCGTTGTGGGCATCAACACAACCCATAATGTATTTGGTTTTAATGAAAAGATCATACCCAAGGTGTCAAATGCATGCAAAACATGATATGAAGACCTACTAATATGATGTTTAGGTTACGGTTTCACCTTAAGATCATGTAAAAGGGGCTTTTATGTATGATGAGGTTATAGATGTGTGTATATTCAGCTTGAACACTAATTTGGTATAGGAATGGCCAAATCGTGGTGCTAACAATGACCAAAACTAATATCATAATAGTTAAGACCTTTGAAAAAACCCACAAACCAAATTTACACTGATATCTTTGGGAGTGAAGCCCCTCCTCATATCTTAGACTCCAGCCAAGATATGGATCTTTCAAATTCTCCAAACAATTTTTGAAGAAATGTTGGGGTACAAGACTAGAATAATCAAATCAACATGTTCATACTTGAAATCAAACAAAGTATCATACAACAAAATTAATGAAAGCTTCTTCCCAACTCTAGTCAATAATTTATTTAATATGTTCCAAGATCCAAATACCAAAATAAAGAAATTAAAAGTACAAAACATTGAAAAGAAAAAAATAATGGAAAGCCACACTTCTAGAATTTCATTGCACAATCCCTAAAAATGATTCAATACACAATTATCACAATAAATTATTAATTTAAAACATCTAAAATAAAATATTTAAAAGACTATGACTAATATTCAAGTAAGGTAATTATTCATTAAAACATAAAGAAACATGTTATAGTTTCGTTGATGATTACTTGGTTGATCCTGCGAGTAGTCACATGCTTGTCTCAAAGATTAAGCCATACATATCTAAGTATGAATTAATTCAAACTATTGCGGATGACTCATTAAATCAATTATATTACAAATATAGATTTATTTCTCACATCAAATAGGAAAATCCTCACCTTTCTAATAAAGAAAAGAGCAATAAGAAATGTGACTACAATTTATACCATTTAATTGATAAGAGAACTAATAGTAAAATTTATACCAACTAATTGATAGAGAACTAACAATTTTCTCACCAAAAATAGGGATTCCAATTCAATGTTCCAATTATATTTTTGTGTGCATTGTATTATGTGAATACTTCTATTTTTCATAGCTACGAAAATTTTATCTTCTTGACAATGAAAAATGTTTTTAGTAGATATACTAGAGTACTAGTAAAATTTTCACACTTCTCATTTTATTTCCTCTTTTTACACATATCAAAAGTGTGTGTTTGTGTGTTGAGATAAAGTGTGTATGAAAGACAAGACTTAATGAGTGTACCTTTAATTATCCATTTCCTCCCTTTTCCCARTGGTAAAGGCAAAGTGGAAAATGTTTGAACTTTTTCAYGATGTGAGGTAGTATATATATGTGTTGGGGTGGGGGCCGAGTTGTCGAGAGAGAAATTTTATTAGGTCCCATGGGATAGCACAATTGGTTAAGACATGCACACACTCTTCTAGTTTGGGGAGAGGTCATGAGTTCGAAACYTGTGTCCCTTGGGGCTGCGAAGCTTTATCACTCCCATACCAGCCACTATGTGGGGAAGTATCTGGGGTGGGTTTCCARCGCGGAATCTCCAACGTGGAAAAAAAAAAGAGAGAAATTTTATTCAATTTTCAAATTATTTTTATTCCTTTATCTTTTTTTTAATTCATTTTTTTTTGTTATTCATCTAAATGTATATTTAAATATAGCGTTTCTCATATTTTAAATGAAATTTTGTATTAACTAATAGGATAAATTCCATTTTTTATAATTCCTTGTCATCCCTCACAATTATTTCACACACCATTTATCCCACTTAATTTTCCAAAGTAATGGAATTTACTCTTGTGATTTATATCACCAAACTCCATTAGCTCTTTCTCACTCACGTGGCTCTCATATCTCCACCTCTCATGATGAAATGTATTCATCATCGAATATGAAGGTCAATGAACTTTAAAATAGTTAGATTTCCATACGAGAGAGGATAGGACCTTTGAGTAGGTAACTTCTATTTTGATTTTCCTTTGATTGTTATGGTGGGGTTTGAATATTTCTCTTGATGTATTTTTTTTAGTCCATCTCTCCATCTAGTGGTCATATATCCATTATATTGGTTTCATCTTAGATGTTTGAACCCTATACTTCATCTTAGATGTTTGAACCTTATATTCCTATCTTTTCTTGCAGTTGATTCCCACGAGAGGGTGCACTTTATTGAAACAATATTTATTTCCATTTGGGATTTTCAATGGATTTATTTAGTGTGAAGGAAACCATTGAAACTCACTATTAAAAAACCACTAACAAAAACATCCATAGAACTATGTAATTCTTTCATCACTAGGAATTTCAAGATATCATGTGTGTTGGTTGTGGAGTTTGACTATCTTCATGTTTCATAGGTCTTTGTTTTCAGGCATTTTTATACCCCATGAAGATTGTACACCCCAAAATACTATACACGCCTCCACGTGGGAGGCTTGCAGGGGGGGCTTTCCCCCCCTGTGGGGTCCGAGGGAAAGTGAGCCCCCGACGGGGGTTCGGGGACGAAGCCACCGAAGGATTTTTTTTTCTTGTAAATGTATATTTTAATTTCATAGTAAATCTGGACCGTTCATTATAAGGTCACAAATATGATGGTAGAAGTTATGTTAGGGTTTTTTTCCCTAGAAGGAAACCCTCTTTTATGAGGGAAATGTATTGTGGCTATGCATCATTGTGAATATTGTATTCTGAGAGAGAAGACTGTAAGAGAAAGAAGAGGAAGTTACATTGGGTATGTTGTAGGTTGTATCCCTTCATTTGTTGGATAATAAAAAGGAAGGACCTAACAATTTATCTGGTGGATGTATCCCACACTAGGTAAACCACGTATATCTATGTCTCTATTGTATTGTATATCTTATGTGTTTTATTTCCACATTTGTCTTATTTTATTCCTCCACGATCCTTTTTTTTCTAACAACTGGTATTCGAGCGAAAAGTAACTCGTAGGAAAAGAGGGTTCCTGGTTCGAGTGGGAGCAATGGTAGGAGATGGAAAGTTTAGGGTCGAGAAATTTAACGGCCAAAACTACCAGTTATGGAAGATGCAGATGGAAGATTATTTATATCAGAAGGATCTATTCCTACCATTGGGTGGAATAGAAAATAAGTCGACGACCATGAAGGACGAAGAATGGGAGGTTCTTGACACAAAGTCACTAGGAACGATATGACTGAGCCTAGCAGCGTCTGTGACTTTCAATATTTCGAAAGAAAAGACAACGAAGGAGTTGATGGAAACATTGGATAAACTGTATGAAAAACCCTCGACATCCAATAAGGCATTTCTAATGAAGAGATTATTTAATATGAAGATGTCAGAAGATGGGTATGTTGCAGATCATTTAAATGAATTTAAAATGGTTACTAATCAGCTAAGTTCTGTAAAAGTGGACCTTGATGATGAGGTCATGGCTCTTTTAATCTTGTGCTCATTGATAGAAAGTTGGAATGAATTGGTCATGGTTGTAAGTAACTCTTTCTCTGGTTGAAACACTTTAAAATTTGATGATGTTGTTGGTGTTATCCTTACCGAGGAAATGCGACAAAAAAACACATGTGAGACATCAGGTAATGTGTTAAACATGGAGAACAAGGGAAGACAAAAGGATAGAGGAAAGGGCTCTGGAAACCGTGAGAATTATAAAGGGAAGATCCAAATTTAGACTCGTAAAGATAGAGTGTTGGAATTGTGGGAAGAAAGGAAATATGAAGAAAGACTACAGAGCTCCAAAGAAATAAAGAGATGGACAGCATGAGAAAAATCAAGAAGCAAATGTAACAGGTGATGTGTTACAATATGATTTGATTCTTTCTGTAAATAACATTTCTGAGTCTTGGATCGTATATTTAGGGGATCCATTTCATGCCACACACCATAGAAAACATTTTCTAGATTATGTTCAAGGTGATTTTGGACAAGTTCATTTGGGTGATGATGCACCACTCAAAATTGTTGGAATGAGAAAGGTAAAAATAAAGAAAAGGAATGGAAACCAGTGGTTGTTGAAAGAGGTAAGACATGTTCCATATCTAAGGAAAATTATAATTTCAATAGGGTAGTTGGCAAGTGAAGGTTGTATATCTATATTTACAGATAAGGTGTGGAAGGTCACCAAAGGATCATTGTTGATAGAAAAAGGAGAGAAGTTAAGTACATTGTATTTATGTACTGATAATATTGAATCTTCTATCTCTTTAGTTTATATAGGAGTGGATACAACACTGTGGTATCATAGGCTTGGAAACATGAGTGAGAAGGGGATGCAGATACTTCACAAAATAAATTTGTTGCTCGATCTTAAACAAATTGGGATTTCTGTGAGCATTTTGTTTATGGAAAATAGAAGAGAGACATATTTCTTAGAGTCGGAAAAGAAAAGAAGAGTGAAAGGTTAGAGATTGTGCATACAGAGGTATGGGGACTAGCTCAAGTATCATCTCTTGGTGGCTCTCGTTATTATGTTACTTTTATTGATGATGCAACTAGAAAAACTTGGTTTTATTGCATTCGACAAAAATATGATGTTTTTGATACTTTTAACAAATGGAAATATTTGGTTGAGAATGAGATAGGAAAAAGGTTGAAGTGTCTCAGATCAGACAATGGAGGTGAATATTGAAGCAAGGAGTTTGATGATTATTGTTCATACCATGGGATTCGTAGAGAGAAAATAGTTCCAGGAACACCATAAGAAAATGGTGTATTAGAAAGGATGAACAGGACAATCATGGAGCCTGTAAGAAGTATAGATTGCATTTGGGTTTCCTCTAAAGTTCTTGGAAGATGTTGTAGATACTATTGTTTACTTAATAAACAGAGGACCTTCAATCTCTTTGGATGGTGGAATTCCAGAGGAGGCATGGACAGGTAAAAGGGTAAACTATTCTTTTTTGAATACTTTCAGTTGTGAAGCATTTGTCCATATTGATAAAGAAAATAGAACAAATCTTGAGCAAAAATCCAAGAAGTGTACCTTTATTGGATACAGTGTTAATGATTTTGGTTATCTCTTATGGGATTATGAAAATCAAAAAATCATTAGGAGTAGATATGTCATATTCAATGAGAAGGTCGTGTACAAATATCAGTTGCAAGGAAAGAAACAAGAAAAAGAAAAACCAAGATACACAGTGGTTGATGAGATCACTGAAAAAGAAATCTCAAAGGTATCAAAAAATCAAAATGTACATCAAGAGAAACATGTACTTCAAACTCCTAGAAGTGTTGTTAAAATATCTACCAGNAAACAAGAAAAAGAAAAACCAAGATACACAGTGGTTGATGAGATCACTGAAAAAGAAATCTCAAAGGTATCAAAAAATCAAAATGTACATCAAGAGAAACATGTACTTCAAACTCCTAGAAGTGTTGTTAAAATATCTACCAGGTTAAGTAGACCCCTTGAACGATACTCTCCTTCATTGTATTATTTATTGTTGACTGATTCTGGTGAACCAGAATGTTGTGAAGAGGCAATGCAGGTAGACACTAAAAAGAAGTGGGAGTAAGTCATGAAACAAGAAATGGACTCTCTAATAAATAATCAGACTTGGGATTTGGTTCAATTTCCTTAAGGAAAAAGATCATTGCAGAATAAATGGGTTTACAAGTTGAAGGAAAGAGATGGAGACAAAAATTTGTACAAGGCTAGACTTGTTGTAAAGGGGTTTGCACAAAAGAAAGGTATATATTTTGATGAAATATTTTATCTTGTTGTTAAAATGACTTCAATTAGGACTATTTTAATTCTTGTGGCAATAGAAGATTTACATCTTGAAAAGTTAGATGTAAAAACAAATTTTCTCCGTGGGGATTTGGAGGAAGAGATTTATATGCAACAACCACAGGGGTATGAGGTCAAAGGGAAGGAAACTTTGGTATGCAGATTGAAGAAGAGCTTGTATGGCCTAAAGAAATATCCAAGGCAACAATATTTGAAGTTTGATAGGTTTATGACAGAACAAGGTTATAGTAGATGTCATTCTGATCATTGTGTTTATTTTAAAAGGCTAGAGAATAGATGCTATATTATATTGCTATTGTATGTAGATGACATGCTTGTTGCAGGGTCTAATATGCAAGATATAAATGTGCTCAAGAATAAATTATCTAATTCATTTGCGATAAAGGATTTGGGTGTTACAAAGAAAATCCTTGGTATGAGAATAACAAGAGATGGGAAAAATCGCAAATTGACATTGTCTCAAGGTGAGTACATAGATAAGGTGTTGGAGAGGTTTATAATGCAGAATGAAAAATCAGTTAGTACACCTTTGGCCATCCATTTCAAATTAACTAAGGAAATGTGTCCCAAGACATAGGAGGAGATATAATACATGTCCAGGGTCCCTTATTCATCATAAGTTGGCAACTTGATGAATTTGATGGTTTGCACAAGAACAAATATTGTACATGCAGTGGGAGTTGTGAGTAGGTATATTAACAATACAGGTAAGGAAATTTGGGAGGAAGTAAAATGGATTATACGGTATTTGAGAGGTACTGCTACTTATGCATTATGTTTTGGAGGTTCAGACATTGTTCTACATGGATATGTTGATTCAGATATGACAGGTGATAAATATAGTAGGAGGAGCACCATAGGGTATGTTTTTATTATAGGTGGAACATCAATAAGTTGATTTATAAAATGCAAAAGGTTTTTGTACTTTCAACAACGGAGGCAAAGTATGTTGCTGCTACAGAGGCTAGTAAAGAAATGATTTGGTTACGGAGGTTTATGGAGGAATTGGGAATGAAGGAAGAGAATAGCAGGTTGTATTGTGACAGCGAGAGTGCCATTCATCTTGCAAAGAAGTCAGCTTTCCATTCAAATAATAATCATATACAACTCAGGTACCATTTGATACGATTCATCTTGGAAGATGGACATTTGAATTCTACATTGTTTTTAGTTTAAATAATTCTCACTTTCTCTTTGTAAAGACTCATATCTCATTCTTTGCATGGGGAAGGCAACGTTAATCCCAATTATGAAGCTTGATATAATATGGTTCAAGAAGGGATAAGATTATTTTCTAAAACAACATATGGTATGTAGACTTAATATATTATAGTCATCATGGTATAACCTCCATACATGTAAGTTTGATTATTGGGTTTTGATTATGTACAGGTTTCCATTAATGAATTATTGGTTCATGGACAACGTTTCCTATCTATTAACTCATGGTTTCCTTGCTACAACTTATATCTATAGAGTGATTATTATAAGTCTTCATTTGGTAAGAATAACATTTGGACCACTTTTTTAATGTTGAGGCAAAAAAGATCTTACAACCATTACCAAAGTTTAAGGGGTGACATTATTAACCTATGCCCAAATTTGAATTTGCATGGATTTGAGCAAAGTTCTTCTTAATCAAATTGTGTTCGATAAATTATTTTGTAGGGAAAGACTCATTTCTAAACACAAGCATCGAACTATGAACATACTCATTTTCAAGGAAAGTTTTTTTAGCATGTACACATTACAATTTATTATATAAAGGGAAATGTTTCTTAGGATAGTGAGCAAAATAATAATGAACCCTCTTAGTGGAAAGAGTTGACAAGGGAATATATGGTGAAGAATCCCTCTTTGTGTGCACAAGAAAAGGCTCCAAAGATAACTGCATTTATAGCTTCTACTTATGACCCAAACCCACTAATTAAGGCTTGTGGTGTATAAACATGGAGATAGTTATGACTCATGAGTCAAACCTCCATATATTTTCTAATTGATTGACATATCCCTCAGGGGTGTGAAGAGGAGATAATAATTATATACTTTAGAATAGGACAAGGAATAAATCACTTTGCTAAGTTGGATGATGCAATGCAATAGTGTTAGTAAAGACTCCATCAATGTGAAACCAATCAAGTACATGGATATATAGAGATAAGGAAAAGGGAAGAGAGGGGAAACTTGCTAGTTTGTAAGATCATTAGTGGGGATATTAGGAGAAATACACCTCTCCTCAAATGTTGTAAAGCAACCAACCAATATGTGGTCTTTGATTTATAAAATTTATACTAAAAACATATAAACTCAAACAAATTTAAATTTAAATTTAAATTTAAATATGTAACTTTAAATTTATGCTTTTCAAAGTCAAAATATTAAATTTCAATTACAATAAATAACATATACATTTTTATAACTATTGCCACCCAAGTATTTGGGTAATTTGTGCATGTGCACACATATTAGCATATGCACGATGGAAGAAAGAAGGCACACATGAAAACCAAGTTTTGTACTGCACACAACAGAATTAAGAAGATACCACATGCAAGTTGAATTAAAGAAGATCTTCAAGAATCTTCCTGAATGATGAACAAAGAAAACATGAGAGATCATGGGACAAAGGATGGATGAGATGGAAATTTTGTTAGGATTTTCACACTCTAAGGAGATTACATGGGTTGCATGTGGACAACAAAATTGTGTGGAACTGATGATCATTGGAGAGAGTGGAGAAAAGAAGAAAGTGGCAGAGCACTAGAGAAAAACAAGAAATTGAAGAAGAAGAACGATGCAGTTGGAGGATGTGAGAGTGTTCTAAGAAAATAATTATCTGAGTTTTGTAATAGTCCAGTCCGAGTTTTGTATGATTTATTTCTAAGTTTTGTAACAACTTTGTGTAAGTTTGGAAGAAGCCTGAATTAGATTTTGTAATGGATTCAATTCAGTAGTGTAGAGCATGAGCAAAGAGCACATGGCCTAGTGTAATGTATTAGTTGTAGAATTAATCAAATCGCATAACACATTTCTGTGTGTAATATGAGTTTGTTCATGTGTGCATCCTGAAGCTTTAATGAATATAATACAAATACTTTATTCTCTATGTCATTGAATATGTGGTTTTTGACTTAGATGAATGTATGTGAATGCCATCTAAAAATATGTGACCATATGTGGTGAGAGGGGTTTCCAACTATGAAAAAGGGCACGATTGGCCATGTATTCTTCTCGTCACTCCATATCTACAACCTAAGGGCCTCAAGACATACTCTTCTTAGTTATCCACAAAATGGGGATAACATCTAGCTCCTACTTGGGGACACAGTCTCGTCGTAGAGTACATGAGAACTGCATCATCTCTTGGTAGACCTGTTCCTGCAAGGAAACATCAAATTGTCAAGTGAAAGATGACTTACTAATCCTTGTTCTCATATGACCATAATCAAAACCAACTAAGCCAGAAAAAAGAAAATTTTGACATTATTTCAAAAAATTCTAAGCTAAGCATGAAATCAATATGCAAGTAGAAAAAAATGAAAATGAAATGAATCTAAATTAATATGAGAAATCAAGATGAAAATAAAGGGAATAGATATGACTTACCTACTTACCTGGGGCCTTGGACCCTGAAGATCATGTGCTAGATAATGTCAGGTGAAGTCATACAACCAGTGCAACCATTTGATCATCTCATCGAAGTATCTCCCCCTGTGTTTAATCATAGAATACAAAAAATACAATTCAATCACATAATAATCATGAGTATAAACACACATATAATCAATCATGAAATAAAACTCATGAAGATCGGTGGGAGGGAGGAAATCCTGCTAGAAAGAGAAACCATCAGCCCAATCATCCTTCCTAAAATTGTAGCCACAAGACTTATCAATCCATCTCTGAAGGGGGCTACTATATGTAGATGAAGGCTCATATTCATGTGTGCATAAAGACTCATTTCTTATCGAGGACTGAGAGGAAATGAAAGATCGAAAGAATATTGCATTATCTCTTAGAGAAGAGGGTAAGAGGCAAGGAACAGTCTCATGTGTAGAAAAACATTGCCTCTTCCCATGGAAATCTTGATGAAAATCTCCAAGACGAAAATACTTTTGTTTTGAAGGATGAATCTTCAATTTCTCTATGGTGGCCATGTCTTAGTAATCCTCAAAATATGAGAACAATGGTTGAGAATCCTCATAAATCAAATATGCATCCTCAAAAGGGTATGTATTAAAGGATGAATGAAGATCATGTTGTGACAAGTCATCCTCGAAGGGGCAGAAAAAATATGTAACCATATCATCATCGGGCTGAAAAAACATATGAATCATATACATATGGGGACCACTCCTTTGATGATGACACCCCCTCTTCCTGAGAGCTACCCTCAATTTAATAGATTGGATCTCTATCAAATTTGATACAACTAAGATCCCATCTGTGTCTTCCAGTTTGTATGAAAGTGTCTATAGGTTCATCAACCATATCGAAGCATACTTTCATAAGACCATCAATATGACTGAAAAAATCCATCCTTTTGTCTTTGTGTGTAGGAGGAGCAGAGGCATGGAATTCTTCAATTGGACATTCACATTATTCATCATCGAGACTAATCGCTTCTTCAATATTAGAAGGTAAACAAGGTTGGACAACCTCTTCTTCATCAAGCAGGATCAAAGATAAAGGTGCCTCAATATGTTGCACTTTATTATAATTCTTCTTTCTTTTTATAGACAATCCCCTCCATTGCCTCTTCATAATAAGAGGATTAATTATGAGTGCATAGTTCTTTGCTTGCTTTTCTTCAAGGGGATTTTTCATATCCACGGTTTCCTATGATACTTCTTCACTTTCAAGGTCATGGAATAAAGCATCATCAAGGACTTCGAAAGGGTCACAACTCATTGTTTTTTCTTCTTGATGACTTTCTTCATATGTTTGTTCTTAGAATACTTCTTCATCGTCAAGGGAAGGAAATAATTCTCTTATGCAATTCATCATCTCTTTAGCAACTTTATTAGCATCCTTCTCCTTTTCCATATGTAAAAATGCCATTGTTGAGTCACAACAATTTATGGATGAGGGTTCATTCCATGGTGCCATAGTTCCATTGATTGAAAATACGCCTCAAAGGAGTCGCCAAGTAAGATTAAATCTCACCAAAGGAGGAAAGGGGAAAAAAGGAAAGGTGGGTTCGTGCAAGGTGGAGTCACCAGATGAACTTCAAGGGGAGTTCATCAAGGGTGGAAAGGGAATATTCTTCAATGGAGTCTCCAGATGAACTTCAAGGGGAGTTCATCAAGGGTGGAAAGGGAATGTTTTTCAATGGAGCCTCCAAGAAAGAAAAGGGATAGATTATTTGGGAGTGAATCTTACCAAAGTGTCTCTTAGGGCATGAAGAGGATTCAAAATAATCCCCGACAACAACACCAAAATTTTATTGCACAAGTTGTATATTGGGAAAATCCCGACCCACCCACAAAACCAAGTGCTACAACTTTGGAATCCTATGCCCAATGCCACCTCTATGTAGGTCCCACACTTCAAGGGTGACTAGGTCACTCTATGGAGGAGATCTTGGTGACCCTAGGGGGAATGAGATGTAGATAAATGGATATGGAATTGGAACCCCTAGAATTCAAGTCTAAGTGAAGTGAAATGTGGGAAGAGATTCCTTGTAATTCAAGTGATTTTTTCCCCAAAGGTATAGTACTTCTCTGGATGATTGTACCTGCTCGAGACACAAGAAAATCCAACTTGCAATGATATATGTTAGTATGGATCAGAAAGTTAAGCTTGTTGTCAAATTTTCAGCAGTAGATGACAATTTATATAAGAAATTAAAACATTCAAATCAACATCTAAAGCATAAGATCAATTATCCATCTTATCAATGAATATGACAATCAATTATGAGTGAAAAATGGCACTTTGAAGTTGAATAAAGAAAGATTTTATAACATGTATATTTGTGTAGAAAATTGCATCCTTATGGCTGTAGCATTCAATGGAATGCAACAAAAAAATAAACCATGGAAAAGTGCAAAGAACTAGCCCAAAAGATGTGCCCTAGTTAGTAGAGTTAGTGAGCAAAGTTTAAGATCTAGTCTAGGGTTACTTTAGGAGTTAAGAGAGGGTTAGTAGCTAGGGATATGTAGCCCTAATGGC
Source organism: Picea sitchensis (assembly GCA_010110895.2). NCBI lineage: Eukaryota > Viridiplantae > Streptophyta > Pinopsida > Pinales > Pinaceae > Picea > Picea sitchensis. The sequence continues at coordinate 99,715 of SNQJ01S0018948.1, forward strand.
TGTAGGTTAAGGTTTGTAACATCAATTTAAGTAGTGGGAAAGAGGGGACACCCTAGTAGGGGAAGACTCCTCTCAATGTGGCAAACCAACTCCAAGCAAGAGATCTTTCAAAATACAAAAAAACATGTTTCTCGAGTCAATGATTTTATATCTCCAATGCAAAAAATAGATTACTAGTGCCTTTAATATTGGGTTAATGGAGTCAAATAAATGAACTAGAGATGCTACTTCCTTGGAGGTGTAAATCCTCTAACTTCCTAAGGCATGTATCTTTAGTTAGGGTTTGAGAATGAGGGGTGTAAATCCTCCTACTTCCTTAAACAAACCTTGAAACATCAATGAAATTTAAGCAATAAATGATGGATAGTGGAGTGGGGGTGTAAATAATATTACTTCCCACTTACCTCCTAGAACAACAATCCTTGACTTGAAAAAATGATAGCATAAGAGTAAAATACCATACCAAAATCAAGAAAGATGCTAAGACAATCCACCATAAAAGCTAGAAAACATTCATCGAAGGATAGTGCCTCACTCCTCCATAAACCACTCATAAGAGATAGCCATAAACAAGTGCACAAGAGACAAATATGCCAAGTGTAGTGAAAATTTCAGATCAATTCCTCTCACAAGAGGGAGAGTTATGTTCAAATGAGATCTTATGATATCTTATTTATACAAAATGTCACTAAGGTGACTTCTCCATAAATTAAGGGGTAAACCACAAGACTAGGGATCAACAACCCTAATATTTCCCCCTTTAACATAGTAATATTAAACAAGTCATTTAAAGTTTCACTTTTTCACAAATAAAACCCTAATTTTATATGGACGTCTCCCCTTTAGGGAACGTTTTTCCACTTAGAAGAAGTCGTTGGTATTGGAGAAGCATGGGTAGGCCTCCAAAGGACACATGTCAAGCATATCGACAATATCATCATGGTGAAGACATTCTTCTCCTGAAAATGTCCATGTGTGAGTGGCTACATCACCACCAAACCCTAGCCCCCAAAAGTAGCGTCATGCCCTAGGAGGTGATGTTTTTCCTCTCCTAGGAAAATCGTTTGGCAAGTGAAGCATGGGATAGGTCCATCCAACTATCCTCTATTATTTCAATATTTCAAATGTGTGATCCAACATGTGGACCCTTGGCATCCAACTTGTGGGATTGCAACCCCATTGAAGCCCAAGCTAGGATTGTTCTCCCAAAAATTTCCACCAACTAGGTCCTGCAAAGACAAATGAGCACGCCCTCTGAGGATCTCAAGTCATAACATCATGATAAGTGAATCCAATCAATAAATGAGCCACCTAATCATGTGCATTAAGTATCATTATATCAACCAATTAATTTCTCAAGGACACTATGTGACTTGTCAAGCTTGAATATGGGAGGTTTGACGAGGTGTCCTATTGGGTAGATTTTTCCCTAGGTCAAGGAGAGTTTCCAAGAGATCCTCCTCTAAGCCATGTAAAGTGGATGAAGTGGTTTGGGTCAAGACTCAATGGGCATATGGATCATGACATACAAGGGGTTATAGTGTCTCATTCATGGGTACCTTTGTAGAAGGTGTGTGGTACCTTCGCCTGCAATGCGCTTTTTCCAAGTCCATCAATTGCCATTATTTAATTATTTCATAATTTTCAGGAGAGGTTGAAGGTCATTGCCCTGGCGTGGTGACGAGATAATGGCAATGTCACCCACAAATACCTAGTGGAAATGAGAAGGTTGGCTCATGATGAGACCCCTGTTCTCTCAGCCATGCAACTGGGAGCCATTACCCTAGTTTGGTGACCATATGATGGCAATGTCATACCACTATATATTCATGGATGTGATAGGTCGGCTTGTGATGAAACCTCCTATCCTTTAATTAACCATTTAAGAATTTTTTATTATATTGTGGGTCCCATTTACTCAAATATAAGTGTTTCACCGCTTTCTTGGGTGATCCCTGGGTGAAGCATATGGAAGGTTCATACAAGGATTTTATCTTTTACCCAACATCAATCCCTCTAGGCCTTCAACCCCTTATTCCAAGAAAATTAGGGACAACCCCTTATTGGGTCAATACACCCTAAAATCCCAAGAGATAAGGAAATGGAGGGGAATAATTATGGAAAGTGGTAAGTATGGTTAGGAACAGTATAATGACTCTTTAAGGGAGTTCCTAGTAGCAAACCTATCCCTAAGGAAAACCACTTACTAGGGAACAATGTCAACCACCAAGTTGAAGCAGGGAAAAGGCATAATGTCCAAGCATATATCATGAAATCTAAAGCAATCTAAGATACAACATACTCAATTGGCTTAAATATTGAAACGATGCTCACCATAATACTGATTTGTACCTCATGGAGTGAGACCCACTGCCTTCCGAAAGCTAGGTGATGTGGTGGATGCCATATGGAAATATGTGACCATCTGTGGTGGTGAGAGGGGTTTCCAACTGTGCAAAAGGGTATTGCTAGCCATGTATTTTTCTCGGCACTCCATATCGGCAACCTGAGGGACTTGAGACATAATATCCTTGGTTATCCACAAAATGGGGATTATAGGATGAATGTTCTATGTTGGCAAGGGATTCACCGAATCCATTTCCAACTGGGCCTTAGACCAAGTGGTGTGATATTTGCAGATTGTGGGGACATATCCCTCCCCGATGCCCAACACTTCAGAAGTACTAGAATTTTATGCATACTCCATTTTTTGATTTTTTGAAATCTATGGGGAATGATGTGAACAACTGTCACTCACTTCATTTGATGCATGACCACACTCATGATTCCTTTCATGTCTAGGAATATAATAAAGGTGGAGACCATAGAGGCGTATATAGAGGAAGATACCAATCAGATCCTTGAGGTGGATATGGATGAGAAATAGGACGATGATACAGGGGACGTGGAGTAATACCACCCACTTGTTTTAATGATGGTGACATGGGCCATGTTTTGCGATTTTGTACCAATCTGTGCACTATTTTTGGGTACTTCTACAATACTGAGCATGCCATTGAATATTTCCTCGACTTGTTGTAGAAGTGGGAAGAGAAGAAGGCACACTACAACATGGTAATTGCAACATCATGTGGGAATCAAAAGAAGGATGAGGAAGTTGATGTGTGGCTAGTAACCCAAGGAGGAATTAAAAAGGGAATGGAATTAGAGTGGGGAGAGAGATTGGGCCAAAAAGTAGAAGGGAAGACCAGAAAATAAGTCCAAGCCCCTCCTAATTTTGACGTAGTGCAACAGAAGCAGTTTATGTGTGATGTGTAGAGGGTGCTAGAAGAGGAGGGAGAACACAAAGAGCTGCAATGTGTGATGCGAAGGTCGATAGAGTAATCTTGGATATGCAAGGAAGTATAGAGAATGACCCAACGATCTTTAGAGGAGGCATGAGCTTGTGAAGAATTGTAGTGTGCCTCGTAGAAATTGTTGGAGGAAGCTCGTGTGCATGAAGAGATACAATGCGTGACACAAAATTCATTGAAAGAATCCTGCAGGAAGGAAAAAGTGTGATGGTCCAAACAAAAATAAATAGAGGAGAAAATGCACAAATAATTACAACACATGGCATGAGAAGAAGCACTACATAACACTGGTCGTGAGGAGAAAGGAGAAGATAAAGTAAGCAACTTATTGTGTTATTGTTTGAAGTTGTTAAGTGATCCCAATGATTAAAGGAAGTTGACTCACATGTTGACAAGATGCATGGGGGAAGAAGGAACAATTCTAGCTATATTTTCCCTATTACTAGAAAAAGATGTGTGTGAGGTAAGAAAAAAATGGTGTACGAGAAGAGAGTTCAAGATGACAGCTGGACTTGGAAGCTATGACATGGATGTGGTCATGTTGGATCTAGGATCTAATGTGAACATCCTACCAAATAAATATTGGAATTTGATGGAAAGTCCTAACTTGGTGTTGTCCCAAATTCAACTTAGGATGTCTAAATAATACATAATTTACCGTATAGGTTAGCTAGAATAGATCAAGGTAAGAATTGAAGAAGTAAAGACTAAGGTCAATTTTGAGGTGATTGAGATCATGGAAAAATCATATCCCTACCTTGCACTACTTGGTATTAAATAGGCCTTTAACAATAATGCAGTGTTGAATCTAAAAAAAAGGAAAATTCCCTTTGAGACAGATACCCTATGCATGTTTGCAACATTAGATTTGTATGAAGGCGACAAATATAATGCGTCTGTGAATGAGGATGCACATATATTCATTATTGAGAAAATATATCAGATCACATGGTACAAAGAGGATTAAATCAATCCCATAATAGATGGGGAGTTAAGTTGGAGAAATGTGATATCATATGACACTGATTATTCGGACAAGGAAAAAACAACCCAGGTGGGAAAACAAGTTGCATGAAGTCTCTACTAGGAGGTGTGCACGAATTAAAAAATTAGTAAGTTGGATTGGATTAGATTTATTTGATACACTAAGATTTCATGGTACTAGTCCAGTAGATACACTCTTAGAAAAAATGAAGAAAATGATCTTGAAAGACCGAATGATATAGACGATGAACACAGTGGTTTGAGGAACCCATGAATGATGGTGGGAGACACATTGCAGGAACATGCAGGACTAGGTACATGTGGTTGATTTTATAAAGGTCATATTCCAACCCATATCGAAATTTGAATTGGAAWATATATATAAGGGCACTAAAGATCCCCAAGACCATATTTGCTATTGTGAAAGGTTCTATAAAACCAAGTGAATCCCTCACATAAAATGGTTCCATCATTTTGTCCATACAATGGACATGGTCCTAAGAATATGGTACATTCAGGAGGAAACCAATAGGAAAATAGGATATTGGGGATGTGTAAGAACACAAGTTTGCACGAAATTCAGTTTCATAGTAGAATCCACAGTGCAGAAAGAGGCCCTCTTGTGAATCAAAGATTTCATCTTTCATTGTTGACCGAATGATGTCACACTAAAGGTTGTTTTTTCCTATCACAAGCCAATAGAGAAACTAAAAGAGGTGGTACATTGTTGGAAAATTGAAAGAAACGATGTTGACGAGGATGACTCCATGGGAATACATATCAAGGAAACTGAGGGCGAGCCCACAATGGAAGGGAAGGCTTCAAATATGGATGCGCTAGACTATGGTCGACTGATTAAGCTAAAGAAACATTATATTAGCATCGAAGAAGCACCAAATATGGCCATCATTGTGGATTATTAGGACAAGGAAATAGTAACCCAGGTGAATGATTTGCTAAAAGAGTATGAGGATATGTTCTCCTGAAGATTTTTAGAGATGAAATGAATTGCAGGATCCCTTAGGGCCATGAAAATCCAGTTAAGGCCAAATGCTAAACTAGTGAAGAGGAGACCATATCATAAAAACCCCAAGTATAAGGAAAAAGTACATAAATAGTTGGATCGGATGTTGGATTCTAAAATCATTGTTTCTGTAAAAGAGTCAGATTGGATTAGTCCAATGGTGGTGCAACCAAACAAGACGAGCGGCATAAGTATTTGTGTCGACCTATGCAGCCTAAATGAGTCTTGTGTACATGACCCATTCCCTACACCTTTTACTGACGAGGCACTAGAAAATGTGGGTGTACATGAGGCCTAGGCCTTCATAGATGGTTTCTCGAGATATCATCAATTCTGAATCGCCAAAGAATATCAATTCAATATGACATTTGTGAAGGAGTGAGGATTGTTTTCCTATAGAATGATTCCCTTTGGGTTGAATAATTCCCTTGTAGTGTAGCTAAGGGAATAATATGGGGTACCTAGGGAAGTACCCAAGGGGAATAATAGTATACATGTATGGTGATGTATGGTTATGTGTGGAGGATAATATTAGTAAATAAGGATTAGTGTGAACATAATAAATGTAAGAGGACATACTAGAAGGTCCTGCTTAAAGAAGGTTCCTCCTTTAAAACGTTCTTAGGTGGTAGGTAGCGCTATATAAAGGTGTGTAAAACAATGTAATGGGAAAGTTGAGACGTATTGTATATGGAGCATAGATCATTAGGAGGTTTCCCCCTCAAATATGCAAGTGATGAGGAGTGGGTCCTTTCCTTAATAATATCTATTGTACAATGTTTCCCTGCCCTAAGGGTTTCTATAATAATAAAGTGGGATTTTATATATTTTTCTTTGGATCTTGTGTGGTGATTTTATTTGCAAATATTTGGTACTTAACAAGTGGTATCAAAAAACTTTCTTTTCCCACAAAAGGGGGGAATTTTATTTTTTATTTTTGTAGGTTTTCAAAAGACAAAGAAAAAGAGGGTAGCGATACTTTGGAAAATTCATGTAGCTTTCTATGTAAAATTTGATGAAACTAGTTGCAGGTATGAATTAGTCTAAAAAAAAAACCACTTAAAAACAAACATTCATCCAAATTAGAGTTTGGGAGGCCAATATATTACTGATTAAAAATCAACAAATGTTCAGGATTTTTCCATGGATGGTCATATGATTTTTCTGATTTCTATAGAAATTGGTTTTGAATTATCCCAAACAAATTGCATATCTAATTTCCTCTCACAAAATTTTCCATTTTCAAAAATTAATTCATGTGAAACGGAGCTTCGAAAGTGAAGATATCACTAATTTAAAATCAACTATTTTTAGGGTTTTTTCGTGACGACAGTGGGACTGTAGAGATCATAAATTTTTCTAGGGTTTTCATAGTGATACTAGATAACTACCATTGGATAGAGGATTTTCATAGCTTTCTGTTGGTATATTATACATGTTTCTTCCAATGGATATTGACTTTCAAATCCACATGGACCTCAAAGCAATGAGACAAGAAATTGAAACCATTCACGAGATCACACTTGCAAGGAAAGAGAGATCTATTATGAAGGACACCAAGGATGAATATAATCAAGAAACATATGTTTGGTCTTATTGGGAGGTTGAATGTGATTATTGTTATATGGATAGTTATAACATGGATGTCATCAACCATTATGTTGTGGAAGAATATAATCAAGAAACATATGCTTAGTCTTATTGGGAGGCTGAATGCAATGATTTTTATATGTACAGTTGTCATTTTTGGGATGAAAACCACTTTCATATTCTATTTTATGACTCTACTCCACCTTATGTAGAGCACATCTTGAAGATCAGACACGAGCCTTCAATGCATATTCTTATTCATTTTTCTTCATCTCTAGTAATAGTGGATGATTTTTTGGTCAACTCTACATATTTGGATCCACATGACCAATGTAGACATTTGGAGCACAATTTTCAGTTGCCCATTGCATCCCAGTATCTTCACAGGGGATTTCACATGAGAACTTGGACATGAGACCCTGGTTTACAATGGATTTGAGACTACTTCAACATGGTGGCTAACACTTCTACATGGGACCCTGGTTCTCTAGCTTATTTCATCATTTTGGTCCACACTTATCCATGGGATTCCCGTACATGGTTGTACTTCCTCATAACAAGCATTGAAGACAAACATTTCATAAGGGGGATGGAATATAGTGTAGCTAGGGGATTAATATGGGGTACCTAGGGAGGTACCCAAGCGGAATAATAGTAGACATGTATGGTTATGTATGGAGGACACTATTAGTAAATAAGGCCTAGTGTAAACATAATAAATGTAAGAGGTCTTACTAGAAGGTTTCACTTCTAGATGGTTCCTCCTCTAGAATGTTCTTAGGTGGTAGATAGCACTATATAAAGGGGTGTAAAACAATGTAATGGGAAAGTTAAGAATTATTGTATTTGGAGCATATCTCATTAAGGGATTTCCCCCTCGAAGAGGTAAGTGATCAGGAATGGATCCCTTTCTTAATAGGATCTATTATATGGTGTTTCCCTACCTTAATGGTTTCTATAATAATAAAGTGGTATTTTCTATATTCTTCTTTGAATCTTGTGTGGTTATTGTATTTGCGGATATTTGGTACTTAACAACCTCTAAGGTATTTTCTAGGGTCGTGGTCACATCATTCAAATAATTTATTCACAAGTTCCTGGAAGTGTACCTGGACGAATGGATGGTGTTCAAACATTTAAAAGAACATATGCAATCCCTACGATTGATTCTAGATAGATTTCAACAGCTCCATATTTCCTTAAACTTGAAGAAGTGTGTATTTTGTACACTTTTTGGGATGTTGCTTGGGAATGTGGTATATGCAAGGACAGGTTGTTGGTGAATCACACCAATATTGTTGTGATACTATACATGGTGGCCCCTACTATAGTCAGGGATTTGTGTGCTACTTTGGACTACACAAGGTATTACAAGCGTTTTATTCAAGGCATTTTATGCAAAGATATCCACATCGCTCGAGAAACTACCACGTAAAGATACAAAGTACCTTTGGACATAGGAATGATGGGAGGCATTGGATACACTAAAGGAAAATTTGGTCACTGTGTTCATCTTGGTCTTTCCATACTGATCCAATATTTTTCATGTTCATTTAGACGCGTCGTCCATTGCACTGGGAACATTTCTCRTGCATTTGACTCAGAGGAATATCGATCATCCTGTTTACTTTTCCAACAACAAGCTATCCAATTAAGAGAAAACATTATATCAAAACGGACCRTGAGGGCCTAGATATGGTATATGCATTGCCTAAATTTTGGCACAATTTGCTCGACACTCCATTAAAGTTTTTCACTAATCACTCAATGCTCAAATATTTCATCAATAAGCCAGTGTTGGGGGGAAGAATACTTCTATGGATTTTTGTGTTCTAAGAGTTTGATTTTGAAGTGGTTGTCAATCCTAGGAAACACAATGTAGGATCAAACCACCTATCAAAGATGGATTCTGGGGAAGTAGGTTGTATCTTAGATGATGAACTCCATGATGCACAACTCTTTAGAGTGGAGGCAATTCTAGATCAACTTTGAGATCTCTAAATTTCTCACAACAGGATAAGAACCGAGCAATTATACACGGAAAAAATTTCACCAACTGGTGACTCGTAGCGTAGACTATCGATTGATCATCATACACTTGTACAAGCTTAGTGTCGATGACATTTTTCACAAGTGTGTTTTAGACCATGAGCACAACCTGATTTTGTATGAGGCTCATAAAGGAATTGCACGAGGGCATGATGTCGATAAGGCTATGGTGCATAAGGTGTTGTGTGTAGGATTGTGTTGGTCGTTATTATTTGTAGAAACCAAGGAGTATTGTAAGTGGTGCGACGTTTTTTAGCGCATTAACAAGCCTTGTCGCAGAGGAAAATCACCTTTGTTCTCTATCACAACATTGGAGCCATTTGAGAAGTGAGATATTGATTTTGTGGGACCAATCATCCCCACGGTGCACTAGATTGGTGCATGCTACATTATCTTGGCCATAATTTGACACAATGGCCAGAAGCCACACCAATCAAGGATTGTACTGCAAAAATGATTTCTCACTTAATAATTGAGAATGTGATTAAAAGGTTTGGATGCTCTAAAGTGTTGATGAGCGATCAAGGAATGCACTTCCTGAATGATACTATCTGTGAGCTCACTCAAGAATTTATTATCCATCAATAAAAGAGAACCCCCTATCACCCACATGCTAATAGTATGGTTTAAKCTTTCAATAAAACTTTAGAGCATGACCTAACACAAGTGTATAATGTGCAACGTGATGACTAKGATTAGCATATTCTAGCATTACTATGGGAGTATAGGGAAACTTGTAAGTGGTTGACTGAGCATACTCCCTTCAAGTTGGTCTATGAAAAAGAGGTCATCGTGCCCCTAGATTTCATTGTTYTGATCTTGTGCATCGCCATAACCACTCATATGTTCGATGAACAATCACTTGAGAAATGATTAGAGGATTCAATGGAGTTGGAAGAGCATTGTCTTATGGCGGGATTCATCCAMGTGGTAGATAAATAYAGATAGAAAACATGGCACGACTACAACATCTGCCAAAAWTTTTTACATCTAGGTTCTYTGGTGTTTATATAYGATAGAAAATTTCTCAAACACCYGGGCAAGTTACGCATGCACTAATTGGGACCATTTCATTTAGTATACATGAGTGAAGCTAGAGTAACGAAGTTGGACACACTTCAGGTTTAGCCACTCAAGGGACTCATCAATGGAAGTCGACCAAAATTGTATTATGGACTGCAAGCGTAGAATGCACTCTGCAAGATTAAAGTGAGGTAGGAGTTAACATAACGTAGGCGTAGTACAATTTAGGAGATATATAGGAAGGTACAAGATACGAATAATTGCACCTTTATTAGTAGCACATGATAGGTTCCAATCACATAGGAGGACATGAAAATTTGGCATATCCGCAGATTTCCCAAATTTCATCCAGTTGGTAAAGTTATGAGTAGTGTATAATGTACAGAAGAGGACATGTGGCTCGCATGGTAGTGGTATGAGCTACATGTCAATCAAAAACATTGAAGGGCCAAGCACTTTGATTTGTCCAGATCACATATGGTCAGGGTACACAAATAGTTATGGAGACACATTTTAAAAGGTACATAGCCAATATGGTGGATCGATATCGTTATAAACCACACCATGGAAATATACAATAGGTTAGTACTAGTATATTGAAACTCAAGTCGATCGGAAACTAATAAATTCTTGACACACATTCTCGACCACCGCCCCAAATAATTATACATGCCTACAACGTCACTATTGTTAGAGGGACCCTACATTTCTCCGAAAATAGAGTCCCGCCAGTTTTCATTGAAGTAGTTCCTATGGTGCTTCCATCAACAATTCTAGTTAATTTAATAATTCTAGTTCTCCAATGAAGTCCCACAATCATGGTCATTTCCAGCAGATGAATTCTTCCATACAACTTTCAATCCAAATAGTTAGCCCAGAGTCCTATGGTTTCTTTCTCACTTGGTTTCAACTTCAAGTGAAGCTACTTGGAAGAGGACCCAACTTACTCTTCACTAATAACATGGATTTGGATCCCACACAATTCCCTGAACTATGATTTGAAGTTGTGGTGGGACGCTGACTCTCTTAGCCGGGAGTTGGTGAGCATGTTTCCATGGATGATCAACATTTCCAATGCTATCAACCTGATTCTTTGGGATTCCCCCTCCATTGGTTATATAGGTCTACGTCTTCCTTCCTATACACCTATTTGAATGAGACAGGAGGATGTCAACAATCCATGCCAATGGAGCCTTCAATCAAGGCCAACTTGGCTCGAGTAAGCATGCCAAGTTCTAGCTATAGAGTGCCTTGGCCTGGTTCACACTCATATTTTTTGAGTGAATGTTGAAGACCATGTACCATTCACCTCTGTAGAAAGAGCTCAGAAATAGAGAGTTCGAGCCCATATTAATGAAACTCAAATCCATATCCCACCTCGAGGGTTTCTCAGATCATTCCAAGACCTGTGTCGGCCTGCAACTATAGCCTAGATAAATTATTTTCTCTTAATCATATTGGGTTGCAACCATAGCCTAGTTTGATTCTTTTATCATATATCAAGCACAACTACTACCACAACCATAGTTTTATGATTTTATCTTACTCAAGCCTTGCACGGATATACCAGTCAATTTGCTTCAGTAACGTTTCAATTCAATCCAGAAGTTTCTCATGAGCAATGCCATTGGCTCGAGGACGAGCCAAATAATAGTGTTGGGGGCCTATTGGCACCCAAGGTTTTGGGTAAGTTTCACGTACACGCATATCATCTTTGTGCACACATATTGGTAGTTGCACGACGGAAGAAAGAATCTGCGTGCGTCAATGAATTTTTGTATTGTGTGAAAAATAATCTAGAAGATACCACATGCAGGACGAATCAAAGAATATCTCCAAGAATCCTCCTGAATGATGAAAAAATATAGCATGAGAAATCGTGGGACAGAGGATGGAAGATCTTGAAAGTTTGTTAGGATTTCCACACTCTAAGGAGATTACGTGGTCTACATGTGAACAACAGAAGCATGCAGAACTGACGATCACTAGAAAGAGTGGAGTAGAGAAGAAAGTGACAAAGCACCAAAGCAAAAGAAGAAAATGAATAATAAGAACGAGGAATTTTTTCGGTGTGAGAGAGTTTTGAGAGAAAATTATGTCTAAGTTTTGTAACAGTCCAATGCAAACTTTGTATTAGTTCTGTCTAAATTTTGTAACAACTCTGTGTAACTCTGGAAGAAGTCCTGAATAAAGAGGTCTCATTTCTATCCGGTCAACCAAGAGCTCGTAGTGTATCATCACCAGTCACATTGTTGTCATAGGGTCTTTCCATACCATACAGTTGATACTCGCATATATATATATATATATATATATTTCACTTGACTAAAAAGGTAGTAGCTTTGGTTTGGGAAAGGCATTGAAATCATTCGATCGAGCGAGAAATAAGGTTACCATAGATGTAATGGATTCAATTTAGTAGTGTAGAGCATGAGCATAAAGCGCATGGCGCAATGTAATGCATTGGTTGTAGAATGAATCAAAGCGCAGAGTGCATTTATGTGTGTAATATGAGTCTGTTCATGTATGCATCATGAAGTTGTAATGAATATAATACAACGACATTATTCTCTCTGTCATTCGATATGTGGTTTATGAGTTAGATGAGTGTATGTGTTAATGGGTACTGATTAATAGTGTTTTCATGATTGATATGAATGAATGAAATCCCAAATAGTTTCCTTATGTGTATTATCCCTTCAGCTTCAACACAAGACCATATGGTCTCTTTGATTCTCATGGTGTCTTGGGTAAAACCTTCTTCGATCCTCAACTGAAGATTGATATACCGACACCTTGGGATTTTGTTGATTAATTTTGGACAAACCTTGAATCATCGCCCCCCTAGTGTTAGGAAAAATACATGTAAGCGAACCAACAATAACACTTCATCCATTCTCTATTATGCTTCTCTTATACCAAATATATTTAAAAATGTATTTTCAACTTTTTCTTCTTTCTTAATTAACTCTATTTTTATTTATTTTTCTTAATTGTTGATGAACATTATTTATATTATACTATAGTTTATCATATATAAATTAATTATATTTAAGAGTATACTCTCACCTTTTTCTTATTTCCCTCCTAACTCGTTTTATTTACTTTTCTTAATTCTTAGAATAAAGCTATTCTCTTTCTTGTGTTATTTTGGGATAAAAGCATACACTAAGGATAGTCATTGTTTGGTGTCGTATTTACTTTTCTTAATTCTTAGAATAATGCGATTCTCTTATTTGTGTTATTTCTGATTGGGATAAAATCAAACACTTAGTATAGTCATTGTTTGGTGTAGTTTTGAAATTGTGTTTGGTGTAGAGTAATGTATGTTAAATATGTGTTGAGTTACACAAAACTTATCATATACTATGTGGGTTGACTTATTATTATCAGGATTGACTTATCATTATCACTTTAACGTATTTGAAAAATTATAAAATTTAAAATATATAAATACAAATTTAAAATATACATGGTAAAATTATAAAATTAAAAATATATTATTACAAATTTTAAAAATATTTATTTTTATTCTAATAAAAAAAACATAAAAATCAAATCAATTTAATAACTATTACAAGTAATTTAAATTTTAATTAATTAAACTTAAAACCAAAAAATCAATAATATCATATCTCCATACACCATATAAAAAATAATTATCTTTAATCTAATAAAAATATAAAAATCAAATTAATTTAATAACTATTACAAGTAACATAAACTTTCATTAATTCAAACTCAAAATCAATAAGATCATATATCCATACATCAACATAAAGGTATATCCATACATCATAACATAAAGGTAGTGCTACCACAAACTTCTTCCAAAGGAGAAATGTTCGAGAAATGTTCTTTCAATGTAGTTTGACTTTTATCTTCTATCAATGTATTAGTTTGATTTTTATTGATTAATTGTTTATCCAATATAAACAATTAATTCAAACATCAAGATAGTGCTACCACAAACTTCTTCCAAAAAATAAATGTTCTATCAATGTATTAGTTTGACTTTTATTTTCCGTTTAAAAACAATTAATTCAAACATCATAACATATAAAGATAGTGTTACCACAAACTTCTTCCAAAGAAGAAATGTTCTATTAATGTATTAGTTTGACTTTTATTTTTCAAAGGAGAAATGGTTTATCAATGTATTAGTTTGATTTTTATTGATTGATGGTTTATCCAATATAAACAATTAATTTAAACTCAAAAACCAAAAAATCAAAAGAATCATATATCCATACATCATAACATAAAGGTATATCTATACATCATAACATAAAGGTAGTGTTACCACAGATGTGTTTCAAAGGAGAAATGTTCTATCAATGTATTAGTTTGACTTTTATTTTTCAAAAGAGAAATGTTCTATCAATGTATTAGTTTGAATTTTATTGATTAATTATTTATCCAATATAAATAGTTAATAAGGGTATTGTCTAAATGTTCTATGTTTTAGTTTTTTTCATTAGAATTTGGCAATATAAATTTGGGTGAAATTACAATTTCTTGTTGTTTAAATTGCATTTCTAAATACATAAATGGATTCGACATCTTGAAAAACCCATAAAGCACTCGGATTATACAAACTTAACTATTAAAATATGTCGATCCAACAATTTCTAGCTAAATTTTAAACAATTAATTAACTCATTATTTATTTACCTTTATCTAAATTGTTAATAATTGTTTTTTAACCATATAAATTTATAACCTCATTAACTCTCGAGGTTGTAGAATTGTGATGTAATTAAAGTCTTTGAGGGTAATTTGACAGAGAAAAATATCAAGTTTTCTATGTCTATCACAATCCAATAGAGAAACTAAAAGAAGTAGTACACTGTTGGAAAATTGAAAGCAACGATGTTGACGAGGATGACTCCAGAGGAATACATATCAAGGAAATTGAGGGTGAGCACACAATGGAAGGGGATGCTTTAGATATGGATGCACCAAACTATGGTTGACTGACTAAGACAAAGAAACATAATACTGGCACCGACGAAGCACCAAAGATGACCATCATCGTGGATTATTGGGACAAGGAAACAATAACTCAAGTGAATGATTTGCTAAAGGAGTATGAGGATTTGTTCTCCTGAAGATTTTAAGAGATGAAGGGAATTGCGGTATCCCTTAGGACCATGAAAATCTAGTTAGAGCCAAATGCTAAAGAGATGAAGAGGAGACCATATCATCTAAACCCCAAGTATAAGGAAAAAGTGCATAAAGATTTGGATCAGATGTTTGATTCCAGAATCATTGTTTCTGTAAAAGAGTCATACTGTATTAGTCTAATGGTGGTGCAACCAAACAAGACAAGAAACATAAGGATTTGTGTCGACCTATGCAGACTAAATGAGTCTTGTATACATGAACCATTTCCTACACCTTTTACCGATGAGGCACTGGAAAATGTGGGTGGACGTGAAGCCTACTCCTTCATAGATGGCTTCTCGAGATATCATCAATTATGAAACTCTAAAGAAGATCAAGTCAATATGACATTTGCAAAGGAGTGAGGATCGTTTTCTTACATAGTGATTCCCTTTGGGTTAAATAATTCCCTTTTAGCGTAGCTAAGGGAATAATGTGGGGTACCTAGGGAGGTACCCAAGGGGAACAATAATATATATGTATGGTTATGTATGGAGGCCAATATTAGTAAATAAGGCTTAGTGTGAACATAATAAATGTAAGAGGACATACTATAAGGTTCTTCTTTAAGAAGGTTCCTCATTTAAAACATTCTTAGGTGGTATGTAGCGCTATATAAAGGTGTGTAAAACAATGTAATGGGAAAGTTGAGACGTATTGTATTTGGAGCATAGCTCATTAGGATGTTTTTTCCTCAAAGATGCAAGTGATAAGGAGTGGATACCTTCCTTAGTAGGATCTATTGTACAATTTTTCCCTACCCTAAGGGGTTCTATAATAATAAAGTGAGATTTTAGACATTTTTCTCTGGATCTTGTGTGGTGATTGTATTTGTAAATCTTTGGTACTTAACAAGTGGTATTAGAGAACTTTCCTTGCCCACAAAAAAGGGGCATTTTTATTTTTATTTTTGTAGGGTTTCAATAGACAAAGAAAAATAGGGTAGTGATACTTTGGACAATTCACGTAGCTTTCTGTGTAAAATTTTATGAAACTAGTTGTAGGTATGAATTAGTCTTAAAAAAAATGCTTTAAAAAAACATTCATCCAAATTAGAGTTCGGGAGGCCAAGATATTACTGACTTAAAATCAACAAATGTTCAAGGTTTTTTCATGGATGGTCACGTGATTTTTTTGATTTCTATAGAATTGGTTTGAATTATCCCAAACAAATTGCAGATCTAAGATCCTCTCACAAAAATTTTCCATTTTCAAAAATTAATTCGTCTGAAACAAAGCTTCGAAAGTGAAGATATCACTGATTTAAAATCAACCATTTTTAGGGTTTTTTCGTGACTATAGTGGGATTGTAGAGATCATAAATTTTGATAGGGTGTTCATATTTCTACTTGATCACTAACATAGGATAGAGGATTTTCATAGATTTCTTCTGGTATATTATACATGTTGCTTCCAATGGATATTGACTTTCAAATCCTCATGGACCTCAAAGCAATGAGACAAGAAATTGAAACCATTCACGAGATCACACTTGCAATGCAAGAGAGATCTATTATGCATGCCATCAATGATGAATATCATCAAGAAACATATGCTTGGTCTTATTGGGAGGTTGGATGTGATTATTGGTATATGGAGAGTTATAACATGGAGATCATTATCCATTATGTTGTGGAGGAATATAATCAAGAAACATATGCTTGGTCTTATTGGGAGGCCAAATGTGATGATTTTTATATGGATAGTTGTCATTTCTAGGATGAAAACCACTTTCATATTCTATTTTATGACTCTACTCCACCTTATTTAGAGCACATGTTGAAGATCAAATACAAGCCTTCAATGCATATTATTCTTTAGTTTTCTTCTTCTCTAGCAATAATGGATGATTTTTTGGTCAACTCTACATATTTGGATCCACATGACCAGTGTAGACATTTGGAGCACCATTTTCAGTTGCCTACCTTGGTTTACAGTGGATCTGGGACTACTTCAACATGGTGGCTAATACTTCTACATGGGATCCTGGTTCTGTAGCCTACTTCATCATTTTGGTCCAAACTTATCCATGGGACCCTGGTATATGGTGGTACTTCCTCATAACAAGCATTGAGGACAACAATTTCATAAGGGGTATGGAATGTAGTGTAGCTAGGGGATTAATGTGGGGTACCTAGAGAGGTACCCAAGGGGAATAATAGTAGACATGTATGGTTATGTATGGAGGACACTATTAGTAAATAAGGCCTAGTATGGACATAATAAATGTAAGAGGGCTTACTGGAAGGTTTCGCTTCTAGAATGTTACTCCTTTAGAATGTTCTTAGGTGGTAAATAGCACTATATAAAGGGGTGTAAAATAATGTAATGGGAAAGCTAAGATGTATCGTATTTGTAGCATATCTTATTAAGATATTTCCCCCTCGAAGAGGCAAGTGATCACGAGTGGATCCCTTCCTTAATAGGATCTATTATATGGTGTTTCCCTACCCTAACGGTTTCTATAATAATAACGTGGGATTTTCTATCTTGTTCTTTGAATCTTGTGTGGTTATTGTATTTGCAGATATTTGGTACTTAACAACCCCTAAGGTATTTTCTAGGATCTTGGTCACATCATTCAAAGAATTTATTCACAAGTTATTGGAAGTGTACTTGGATGAATGGATGGTGTTCAAACTTTTAAAAAAACATATGCAATCCCTATGATTGATTCTAGATAGATGTCACCAGCTCCATATTTCTTTAAACTTGAAGAAGTGTGTATTTTGTACACTTTTCAGGATGTTCCTTGGGCATGTGGTATATGAAAGGAAGCTTTGTTGGTGAATCAAGACAAGATTTTTGCGATACTATACATGGTGGCCCCTAATATAATCAAGGAGTTCTGTGCTACTTTGTACCCCACAAGGTATTATAGGTGTTTTATTAAAAGTTATGCGGAGATATGCACATTGCTCGAGAAAATACCACGCAAAGATACAAAGTACCTTTGGACATAGGAATGATGGGAGGCATTGGATACACTAAAGGAAAACTTGGTCACTGTGTTGATATTGGTCTTTCCATACTAGACCAATATTTTTTAGGTTCATGTAGATGCGTTGTCCATTGCACTGGGCACATTTCTTGCGCATCCGATTGAGAGGAATACCGATCATCCTATTTACTTTTCCAACAACAAGCTATCCAATTTAGAGAAAAAATTATATCACAATGGAGCATGAGGCCCTAGATATGGTATATGCATTTCCTAAATTTTGGCACAATTTGCTTGGCACTCCATTAAAGTTTTTCACCAATCATTTGATGCTCAAATATTTCATCAACAAGCCAGTGTTGGGGGGGAGAATATGTCTATGGATTTTTTTGTTCTAAGATTTTGATTTTGAAGTGGCTGTAAATCCTGGGAAACACAATGTAGGCTCAAACCGCCTATCAAGGATGGAGTCAGGGGAAGTACGTTGTAGTTTAGGTGATGAACTCCATGATGCACAACTCTTTAGAGTGGAGGCAGTTCTAGATCAACTTTGTTATCGTTGAATTTCCACAACAAGATAAGAACCAAGAAATTATACATAGACACAATGCCACCAACTGGTGACTCATAGTGAAGAATATCAATTGATCATCGGGAACTTGTACAAGATAAGAGCCGAAGAAATTTTGCACAAGTGTGTTTTAGACCATGATCATAACCTGATTTTGTATTAGGCTCATGAAGGCATTGAAAAAGGGAATAATACCAACAAGGCCACGGTGCATAAGTTGTTGTGTGTAATATTGGGTTGGTCATTATTATTTGTATACACGAAGGAGTATTTTCAGTGGTGCGACATTTGTTAGTGCATCAGCAAGCCCTGTCGTAGAGGAAAATCACCGTTGTTCTCTATCACAGCATTTGAGCCATTAAGGAGTCCAACATCACTATCGTCGGAGGGACCCTACATTTCTCCACAAATAGAGTCCCATTAGTTTTCATTCAAGTAGTTCCTATGGTGCTTCCACCAACAATTCCAGTTAATTCAAGAATTCTAGTTCTCCAATGAAGTCCCACAATCATGGTCCTTTCCAACAGATGAATTCTTCCATACAACTTTCAATCCAAATAGGTAACCCATAGTCCTATGGTCTCCTTCTCAAGTCGTTTGCAACTTCAAGTGAAGCTACTTGGAAGAGGACCCAACTTACTCTTCACTAATGACATGCATTTGGATGCCACACAATTCCATGAACTATGGTTCGAAGTTGTGGTGGGATGATGAATCTCTCAGCCAGGAGTTGGTGAGCATGTTTCCATGGATGATCACCTTTTCCAATGCCAATGACCTGATTCTTTGGGATTCACCCTCCATTGGTTATAGAGGTCCATGTATTCCTTCCTATACACCTAGTTGAATGAGACAGGAGGATGTCGACGATCCATGCCAATGTAGCCTTCAATCGAGGCCAACTTGACCCAAGTAACCATGCCAAGTTCTAGCTATAGAGCGCCTTGTCTTGGTTCACACTCATATTTTTGGAGTGCATGTTGAAGACCATCTACCATTCACCTATGTAGAAAGAGATCAGAAATAGAGAGTTTGAGAGCCTATATTAATGAAACTCAAAGCCATATCCCACCTCGGGGGCTACTCGACTCATTCCAGGACCTCTATCAGGCTACAACTATATCCTAGATAGATGATTTTCTCTTACTCATATTGGGTTGCAGCCATAGCCTAGTTTGATGATTTTGTCATATATCAAGCACGACTACTACCACAACCACATTTTGATGCTTTTATCTTACTCAAGCCTTGCACAAATATATACCAGTCAATCCGCTTCAGTAACGTGTCAATTGAATTCAGAATTTTCTAATGAACAATGTCATTAGCTCGAGGATGAGCCAAATAATAGTGTTGGGGGCCTGTTGGCATCCAAGGTTTTGGGTAAGTTGCACACACACAAATATCATATATTTGCACACATATCGATAGTTGCATGACAAAAGAAAGAAGGAACGTGCATCAAAGGATTTTTGTATTGTGTGCAAAAGAATCTAGAAGATATTGCATGTAGGATGAATCAAAGAATATCTCCAGGAATCCTCTCGAATGATGAATAAATATAGCACGAGAAATCATGGGATAGAGGATGGACGATCTTGAAAGTTCGTTAGGATTTCCACACTCCTAGGAGATTATGTGGGGTGCATGTGAACAATAGAAGCATGCATAACTGATGATCACTAGACAGAGTGGAGTAGAGAAGAAAGTGACAAAGCACCAAAGAAAAAGAAGAAATTGAAGAAGAAGAATGAGGAAGTTGGTGGGTGTGAGAGACTTTTGAGAGAAAATTATGTCTAAGTTTTGTAACAGTCCAATTCAAATTTTGTATGAGTTTTGTCTAAATTTGTAACAAGTTTGTGTAAGTCTGGAAGAATTCCCGATTAGAGTCTGTAATGGAGTCAATTTAGTACTGTAGAGCATGAGCGTAGAGTACATGGTGCAATGTAATGCATTGGTTGTAGAATGAATCAAAGCACATAGTGCATTTTTGTGTGTAATATGAGTCTGTTAATGTATGCATCACAAAGATTTGATGAATATAATACAAAGACATTATTCTCTATGCCATTTGATATGTGGTTTCCGATTTAGATGAGTGTATGTGTTAATGGGCACCGATTAATAGTGTTTTCATGATTGATATGAATGAATAAAAGCCCAAGCAGTTTCCTTATGTGTATCATCCCTTCACCTTCGACACAAGACCAGATGGTCTCTATGATTCTCATGCTGTTTTGGGTGAAACCTTCTTTAATCCTCGACTAAAGATTGATATGCCAACACCTTAGGGTTTTGTTGGTTAACTCTGGACAAATGTTGAGTCGTCGACCCCCTATTATTAGAAAGGATGCACATAAGCAAACCAACAATAACACATCATCCACTCTCTATTATGCTTCTCTTATAATTGATTATACCAAGTATATTTGAAAGTGTATTTTCAACTTTTTCTTCTTTCTTAATAAACTCTATTTTTATTTATTTTTCTTAATTATTGATTAACATTATTTATATTTTTCTTACAATAAATCTATTCTCTTACTTGTGTTATTTTGGGATAGAATCAAAAACTAAAGATAGTCATTGTTTGGTGGCGTATTTACTTTTCTTAATTCTTAGAATAATGTGATTCTGTTACTTCTGTTATTTCTGATTGGGATAAAATCAAACACT
>SNQJ01S0018948.1:137235-163786 GCA_010110895.2 Picea sitchensis
GGTGTGCAGAACCTGTTGAATATGTTGCAAGTGTTCGGCCCAAGTCTTGCTGTAAATGAGAATGTCATCCATATACACCACTACAAAAGTATTAGTGAATGGTCGCAGGATATCTTCCATCATCCTCATGAAAGGGGTTGGAGCATTTGTCAAACCAAAGGGCATGGACAACCATTGAAAAAGGCCTTCCTTTGACTTGAAGCCATTTTTTCATACATCTGTCTGTTCTATTGGGACTTGGTGGTAGCCAGAATTCAGATCAATCTTACTGAAGTATTTGGCCCTCGTGAGTTGATCAAGGAGGTCGTCGATTCGTGGAATTGGGTATCGGTTTCTGACTGTGATTTTATTCAGATCTCAGTAATCAACGCAGAGTAACCAGGTTCCATCTTTCTTATGTACTAGCATGTTTGGGCTCCCACAAAGTGATGAGCTGGGACAGATGTGCCTCTTGTGGAGTAGTTCTTGGATCCGTCGCTTGATCTCCTCATTATCTAACATAGAACGGTGATAGACTGGCCCATTTGGCAGTGGTGTGCCTAGGGTTAGATCGATGGGGTGCTTGGCCTGGCAGTGCAGAGCTATCCCGGTAGGTGAGGAGAAGATATGTGAGCATTCTTCCACGACCTTATCTACTTGCTTCTACTATGTGGAGAGGTAGGCTACAGAGAACCTGGATGTGGCTGTGATCTTTCGCTTATTATGAGAGAGAATCACAAGGATGACAAACTTCCTCGGTTGAGAGATCAAGGAAATAGCACTAGGTGGGACTGCCTTGGGTATCCTGTACAATTTCTTGTTCAAAGTAATAATAACACTACGAGGCCTAGACTCATATATAACATGACGTTTCCATAAAGAAGGTTGGCCCAAAAGAACATCACAAACTTAGAGAGGAGAAACATCACACAATACCTCATCTTTGAAGGGCTTGATTTCATACGACAGTCAACACTATTGGATGACGCAGAGATCACTTCCTTGATGAGGCCATCCAATGGTGTAGGGTTGTGGGTGTGGTGTTGTCGGTAGGGCCAGCCTCTTGATGACCTCTGCTGAGATAAGGTTCTTTTGCCTAATGCTATCCACGATGAAGTGAAGCGGGGTGCCTTTTACCCACATTTGTGAATAGAAGAGGCGTTCTCCTTCTTCTGGCTCATCTGGTTCACCAGGTCGGAGCTTGGTGGTATAAATGGTGGCACTGGGTTTCGCGTCAATGATCTATCTTCCCCTTTCTGGTTCTAGTTTAGAGTATGTACCTGCATCTGATTCATAGGCTTTCACTTCGGCCACCATTGACTTCTTTGAACGACAATCAACAGTGTTATGCCAAGGGCTCTTATGGAAGTTGCACCACTTTCCGTTATCTTTCTTTGTTTTTCCGGTGTCCTTATTTTCTTGCAAATTGCACTGGTTGTCCTGATACTATCCATCTTTTCTCTGTCTTTTGTTCTGTGGGTTGGGGCCGCCCTTTCCTTGCTTTGTTTTGAGGGGTTTCCAGGCCCAAATTGCCGCGTCTTTTGTTTGATCTTCTGTTCGATTTTGACGACATATCGGTAGGTCGCGCCCAAGGATAAGATGTCCAAAAATTCCATTTCAGTCTGGATGAATCTATGCAGAGCGTCACGATACTTGAGAACCATATGTCTCTCTAAATATTTGATACCCAGCTTGGTGTGCAAGGTATTAAACATATTTTTGAAATCTGGCACTGTTTGGTCTCTTTCTTGCCGCTGTGTGGTCCATTTGGTATACAAGTCGTCATAACTTACGACAGGGTAGTATTGTTCCTTAATAGCATCCCTGAAGGATTCCTAGGTGGCCTTAACTGTAAATAATGAGGGTTCCTCTATTTCCTTTTTCTCACAGAAAGTTTCACACCAATCTTTGACATGGGGAACGACTTTGAGGAGCGCAAAAGTAATATTTTCTCTATTCAAAAATTTATGGACATTAAAATACCTTTCTAGTAGATTCAACCACTTGTCTACAACATCTGTGTCTATATGAAATTCAAATATATGAATATCGAAGTTTATTTGTACCTTGAAGAGCAGGGCACCTCCGCTCGAAGAAGATGCGTCACCTCTTGGGAGCCGCCGAAGGATTTGCATGAAACTATCCATCATATTGTTCCTTTTTTATGTGAGGGCTTCCTCAATCAATAGTTTGAAAGGATCTCATGTCCCATCATCTTTATTTTCTCCTGCCATGAGAGGTCGCTTGTGCATGCAAGAGATTTTGTCCTCAAGAGAAACAAGCTCAAGACTCAACTCTTTGTACTCCGACCTCGTTGGGGACATGCATTAAGACGACAAGGAGCAGACCGCTTCGATACCACTGATTCGGATTTTATGAGAAGAATGAAATGACTACATATTATTAATAGGTTCTTAACAAAAAATAACAGAGATATAGTAAAACTGGTTTTCTATTCAATAAGGAAATAAGTTGAAACTGTAAAATGCAGCGGAAATAATCTTGTTGGAATGGTGGTGGCTTATCTCTGAGAAGAGATGTGTCGGCTGTGCTCATTCATAAGAACATGATTACAATGAGGCTTTGAAGGCCTTTTTGCAAAAAACAAGAATTCCAAAAACCATATACATCCAAAAAAATAACCCTAGGAGATGAAGCGCCAAAAGTCATGTGGGATCCATTTGGGTAAGTTATTACATCAACTTCCCAGGGTCGTAAATTTTACATACGATATCCATTTTAGGCGTATGATAGACCGTTGGAAAGGTATCATCGATGAGATTCATTTTGGGGGCTCAATTGTGCCTTCATTTATCATTGAGAATATCGATCCCGAAAAACCTTCATTTAGGCCCTCAAAATGACCTCRGAAGTTAAAACTGCTAAAAATAGTAAATTGCCAAAATTGTCAGAAAACTATTTTGASCCAGTTGGAGAAGGTGGGTGGCCACTGATATCCACCTAGATCATGAAGAGAGGAGGAATAAATGTGGGATCTTTCCACTACCATCGCCACCGTGTGTCTAGGTATGTTACATTTATCTTAACTTTAATCCAATTTAGTCATTCTAATTTAGTATTTTTCTCCCTATAATCTAAATTGAAAAAAAATGTAATTTAGTATTTTAAATAAAAAAAAGAAACTAATTTACATGCCATGGATGTTAAATTGCAACATATATAATAAAATGGAACCCCAAGAAAATTTAAACCCGTCATAAGAATACCAAGAAGATCAAAACCTCAACCCACCACCACCACCACACAATGTAAACAATGAAATTGATGAGGGTTGGTGATATTAAGAAACCTTGAGGAACAATTAAGGGAGACTAGAGAACCTAGAATAGTCTCCTTGGCCACTTCTTTGGACATCATTGTGCAGTCCATTGCAAGTGCCCAAGGGAAATCGACATCTATTTCTGACTATGGGGAAAGAATGTACAAGTATTATATCATTGGTTTGGACATAAACCAAATCAAAGAACTGGGCATTTCAAAACAACAAATATTGTCTGTTTTTAGGGATCCTAGAAATGGACAAGAACTACCATAGACCAGGAAACACATATCCATTGATTGGTACATCCATCTCCATATTAGTCAAAACTGGATGGATAGGTGGTACATATTTTTTGATAAACTTCCCTGGAATAACAAGGAGATGCCCTTATAGTTTATAAGGAAATTATGGGTTGAGTTTGTTATGGGTAAACATGTCAACTACTTTGACAATAGTGACTTCCAAGGGGTGGATTGAGGGTCCTCATAGAACCGAGAGTAGGCTAGGTGCGACCCAATTTAGGTCCCTGTCCTCCTAGGTGAAGGCCTGACCCCCCTACCCAACATCCTCCTGTTGCAGAGAACTTGCAACAGGCATAATTAGCCATCTTATCATTGAATCATAGCCTAGTTAAACACAGTAGATTTGTTGCACTATCTCGAACGAAGGTGCATGCCAATGACATTCATATGGGGTTTGGAGCATCATCATGCACAAGAGAGTATAGTGAGGAGATGGCACATGGACATAACATCTATCCATGTGAACCTCACATATGCTCCAACTACAGACAAACATGTTATTGGCCTATAGAGCCCGTTAGAAAACATAGCTTCATGGAGGAGGTTAGTATCTTATCTCTCTTTTTTTATTCTTCATCGTTATATATTTATTTTGTATTTTTTGTATTTATATAGATATTTGATTGTATGTTGTTTTGTAGTTGATGCGTCACAACAACATATCCTCTACGCCTATGGATGAATCAGTGCCTAGACCCACCACTGATGCAAGAGTAGAGACAACATGTTCATTGGGTGCACCGTACACATAGGTATGTATCACATTTGATAGATTCGACATAGTCATTTCTTTATTTTATGACATCCTCAAATTTTTTATATGTTCTCTTGTTTCTATAGGATTTGACACGAGTTGATGTCGGGGATTGTCCATATGGGATGGAAAAGTCACCGACGTTACATGTATCATGTGTAAAGTTAAATATCGTATAATTCTCAAATTGTTTATGTTTATGTTTTTGAATTTTAGTTTTTGGTGCTAATAGTTCAATTTTATTCATATGTATGTAGACCACCGATATATTTGCTAGGTATAGTAGTATTGCACCCCCTGGGCACTTGGGCATTTCTTATGGGTTGCCTTTCTCCATGTCTAGGGTGTTGGAATCACTTGTACATCCTGTGAGATTCCATCACAACCCACCTGTCTACCACCCTCCCCCACCACCACTTTTGGCCCCATCGATAGAGACTTCCACAATAAAGGTTGTCTCGGATAAGGTTGTACAATATAGTTCTTCATCTGGTATGCATGCCATTGCATACCATGGTATGCATAGCATTGTATACCATTGGTATGCATACCATTGCATACTATTGATATCCATACCATGGTATACACACCGTTGTATACCATTGGTAATCATACCATGGTATGCATACAAGGGTTTTAATTGTCTTAGGGTTTTAGTGGTAGTTTTCCTAGGGATTCTCAAATATGCCTACCATTGCATACCATGGTATTGAAATGGTATGCATACCATGGTATTGAAATGGCATGCATACCATTGCATACCATGGAATCACAATTGTTTGCATACCATTTCATACCATTGGTATGCATATCATTGCAGACCATGGTATCACAATGGTCTGCATACCATTCCATACCATGGTATCACAATGGTTTTCATACCATTTCATACCATTGGTATCCAATGGTATGAAACAACAATACCATTGCCTATTCATACCATTGGTATGCATATGCATTGGTATTTCCTTTGTATACCGATGCATACCATTGAAATACCATGCAATGGTATATAAAGGCAATACCATTTCCTATGCATACCATTGGTATGCATACTAGGCAATGGTATTGCCTTTGCATACCATTTCATACCATTGCATGGTATTCCAATGGTATGCAATAGTATGAACATGAAATGGTATTGTCGTTGCATATGCTGGAAATAGTATTTCTATGGTATGTAAAGGAAGTACCATTGCATGCCATTTCAGTACCATTGCAATGGTATGAAAAGGAAATATTGATTCCTATGCATACCAATGCATAGGAAATGGTATTTCCTTTTCATACCATTACATACGTATGCATGGGCATTGATATTTCCTTTTCATACCATTCCATACCATTGAAATTGTATTGCAATGGTATGTGTTATCACTCTGTAATTTCTCAGGCTGAGGAAGAAGTTGACAAAGGTAACCACAAAACCACTTTAGAGTCTAGGATCTATACCTCCTAGACTCA
Organism: Picea sitchensis; assembly: GCA_010110895.2. Taxonomy (NCBI): domain Eukaryota; kingdom Viridiplantae; phylum Streptophyta; class Pinopsida; order Pinales; family Pinaceae; genus Picea; species Picea sitchensis. Next base: position 143,018 of record SNQJ01S0018948.1, read on the forward strand.
GAGAGGGATCTCTCTGTAAGATTTAGTTTTGTTTGTTGGGAATTTTAGGCTAGTTATGATAGTACAGGGTTTGGTTTTTAAATTGTTTGGTTGGAACAACATGGGAGAAAATACCATTGGGAAATGGATTCAAGCTCTGTAGATCAATGATAGTGAGTCAATAATAGATGGGTACTCTTTGAAAACAAAGGCAAAGTAGGCATTGTTTTTCAACAAATAATGTTCAGATGACAACAAAAAAGAGAACAAGACAGTCCATCACAGTGAGAGCAATTAAGAATTCTCAATGTAACTTTAGAAGGAAATTAGAGAAGATATAGATTACCTTGGACAGAGCACCGAATATAGATGAATTTTGAACCAACAATCCTTTAAACATAATAAGTATTTACTGCATGAATGGATCGTCAAATATGAATTACAAACATATACTCTCAGTCAAATAATGGAAGGAACACACATTAATGGAAATGTGGATTACAGATAAAGACATACTTAGAACATCACCATGATGGATCTCTGCTTCATGAGAGTACTGGGATTTGTATTAATTCATAAAAAAAGTTCAGGAAAATGATACAGTCCAAATAGCCATCTTTGGAAGCAAGTCCCACCCTTCATACCTCAAAATGAGAAGTATTTATAAACTTATTACAACTGATCCTGTCATAAATGATCATGATTTATTTCAGGGATATGTAAACTAAATGTATATCTAAGTACAAAACTAAAGGGATTTTCATATCTCCACAATTTTTTGGTTGTTGATTTGATGGAGGTTGTTGATATATCTTTCTCTTCAATGTCTGCTCTTTGCCTGGTCAATTTGAATTATTCGTGTCCGGAAATTCTAAAAAATGAGTCCCAAATAATTCCTCTATTCTCCCACTCTGAGATAGCTGTGTAAAATATGGGGGAGTTTTTTTTTTATATCAACCTGTTTTGAGAAAAAACCTGTCTCATTTTTTTGAAATTCATCTCCAGCTTTCCGAGATCTGGGTTTGAAACAAATGTCTCAAACAAGAAAATCTTGAATCCCGAACAAGCTCAAAGATGCTTTCTATTCTCCCAATATGTAATATCTATGATAAATATAGGAGAGGTTATTGTTATTTGGCCCATTCTGAGAAAAAACCTCTTTTGGTTTCTCAAAATTCATCTTGGTTTGCTCGAAAATTTCCTTGGAAGATGACTAATTGAAATGGGAAAAAAACGGTTTTTAAATTGTGGAAAGTGGTTTTCGGAGAGGGAAATATAGTTTTCGGGGGGTAGAGTGGTAAGTGGTTTTAGGGGGGTCCAAAATGATAGGGAGGTGAGAAGTGGCATTGGTAAAACCACTTTTCGGACCCCCCTCTCGTTAAAGTTTGGATGGCGAGGGGTTCTAAAATAATAGTACGTCGTTGATTTGTTTGTTTGAGTGATGTATGAAGTACGAGAGTGAGGATTTTAGACTTAGGATAGAGTTAGTATTAGTTTATTTGTTTGTTTGATTTTTAATGTTTCGTTTTTGTTTTATTTATAATGTTTTAATCTTTTTATTATTTAGTTTTGTTTTATATGCATGTTTTATTATTTGTTTTGTTTTACATTTTAATTTTAATTTTTTGTTTTATTTTATTGTTATTTTGTTTTTATTCGTTTTAATTTTTTATTTGTTTTAATAATAATTATTTTTAATGTTTTATTTTTTTGTTTTCATTAATTTTGATTATTTTTTATTTTTTATTTTTATAATGTTTTTTATTAACTAATGTTTATTTAATTTTTTTTAATAATTTTTATTTTTTAATTATTTTAAGTTAAAATTATTATTACTTATTCAAAATTAATTATTTATTTATTAAGAATAATTATTTATTATTAATTTTAATTTATTATTAAAACTATTATGTATTACCCCAATCTAATTACTAATCTATTAACCTAATTTACTAATTATTAATCTTAAACAATGTTCACTAATACTTATTAACTTATTTTTTTTCATTTTCCCTAAGCTTGTCTAACATTAATTTTGTGCAGGAATGACTGATGGGCGAGATGTGGAGAATAAGATGAATGGACATGGGAGTGAGTGGCGTAGTCGTGAATGAAGGATTGGTAAAAATGGATGGAGGGGCAAAGTCATCCGAGGAAACTAGCTAAGCTAGGAGATTTTTTAATGAGAGCAACAATAGATAGAAACTGAATAATCAAACTTCCTATAATTTATAGGACCCTAACCTATGCTCCAATGGGGGACGGAATCTCTTTTAAGATCTGTCAAGAACCATAGATCTCTGAATATGCAGACCAATGCATTATTTATTGGGATGATCCCAAAACTTTATTCTGCAACCTGTACCTATTCTGATCCTTCAACTGAAACCAAATCAAACTGAAGACTGGAAATTTTTTTGAAAGGAATGCTCAAAGAGTTGATATTATTTGCACGTTTCTATCTACTCTAAGCTACTGAAAATTCTGCTGAATCAAATAATACTAAAATGCCAATGAATCCAGACAAGTAGTTGCTAAAACAAGTGGACTACTTGATTATTTGTTAGCACAATCAAAATTACAACTTGACCTTTTGTCCACAAAATCAGACCTGTAAAGTGTAATGGAAACTATTGAAAACATGATTTATCATTTAAGCTGAAAAAATCCTCCATGTAGTCTGCTACAAGATCAATAAATGCATGATTAATTACTTTGTCTTCCAGGCCTTTAATGACCAGTTTATCATGGATGATTTCATCATCAGATGTATCCTCAAGGTTAAACCCTGATTCTAACTCTACAGTTTCAGTCTTGTACTTGAAAGAATAATCATCATCAATTTGCAAATCAAAAGGTATTACAATTTCTTCTTGTTTTGGAGGAGAAATATCTTCCAAGAATTGTTTAGGATCTTGGAAATTATATGACTGAATATGAGAATCTAAAAGTTCAATATCCTCCTCAAATCTTTCAACAACTAACTCAAGAAAAACAAATTTACCCTTAGGAGAAAATTTGCTTGATTTCAAACAATGAAACAAGGTTGTTGAAAAACGTTCATCAATTGGAAACTCTGCTAAATTATCCCTTAATTCCTTTAAAACTTCAGAAATAGAGGATTTTTCACATACCCATTCATCGTGTTGTGAAATAAATCTGATCAACATGTATTGAAGTTGCCATGAATTCTCTAAAATATGGATTCTTTGACAGTGGAGTCTCCTTGAAAACTGTGAAGCTCTGGATGCTTTGAACATGGAGTCGCCATGTGAATAATTCATCATTCTTGTGTTTGATCACTATTCACCATCAGTAATCAGATATGGAACTTGATACACTTTTATGAGGAAGATCCCCAGTATGGTTGCCACTATGTTATCACTTTGTAATTTCTTAGGCTGAGGAAGAAGTTGACAAAGGTAACTTCAAAACCACTTTGGAGTCTAGGATCTATCCCTCCTAGACTCAGAGAGGTATCTCTTTGTAAGATTTAGCTTTGTTTGCTGAGAATTTTAGGCAAGTTATGATAGTACAGGGTTTGGTTTTTAAATTGTTTGGTTGGAACAACATGGGAGACAATACCATTGGGAAATGGAGTTAAGTTCTGAAGATCAATGATAGTGAGTCAATAATAGATGAGTAGTCTTTGAAAACAAAGGTAAATTAGGAAATTTTTTTGAGCAAATAATGTTTAGATGAAAGTAGAAAAGAGAACAAGCCAGCCCATCACAGTGAGAGCAATTAAGAATTCTCAATGTAACTTTAGAAGGAAAATAGAGAAGATATAGATTACCTTGGACATAGCACCGAATATAGATGAATTCTGAACCAACAATCCTTTAATCATAATAAGTATTTACTGCATGAATGGAGCATCAAAGATGAATTCCAAACATATACTCTCAGTCATATACTGGAGGGAACAAACATTAATGAAAATGTGGATTACAGAGAAATACATGGTTAGAACATCATCGTGATGAATATCTGCTTGATGAGAGTACTGGGCTCTGTATTAATTCATAAAAAACGGTCAGGAAAATGATACAGTCCAAAAAGCCATATTTGGCAACAATTCCCACCCTTCATACTTCAAAATGAGAAGTATTTATAAACTTATTACAAATGATCATGTCATAACTAATCAAGATTTATTTCAGGGATATGTAAACTAATTGTATCTCTAATTACAAAAATAAAGGGATTTTCATATCTACACAAGTTTCTAGTTGCTGATTTGATGGAGGTTGTTGATATATCTCTCTCTTCAATGTCTTCTCTTTTCCTGGTCAATTTGAATTATTCGCCTCTCGAAATTCTGAAAAATGAGGTCCGAAGAAGTCTTTGATTCTCCCAATCTGAGATAACTGTGTAAAATTTAGGGGAGGTTTTTTTTATATAAACTTGTTCTAAGAAAAAACCTCTTGGTGTTTTGAAATTTATTTCCATCTGTTCGGGATCTGGGTTTGAAACAAATGTCTCAAACAAGAAAATCCCGAATCCCAAAAAATAGGGCTCACCGATGCTTTTGACTCTCCAAATATGTAATAGCTATGAGAAATATAGGAGAGGTTATTGTTATTTTTCCCATTCTAAGAAAAAACGCTCTTTCGATTTCTCAAAATTTGTAAGTTTGCTCGAAAATTGTCTCGGAAAATGACTGGTCGAAATGGGCAGAAAATGGTTTTTGAATTGGGGAAAAGTGGTTTTCGGATAGGGAAAGGTGGTTTTAGATCGAAATGATAAGGAGTGACAGTGGCATTGGTAAAACCACTTTTCCTACTTTCCTCCCTGTTGTTAAAGTTCGGATGGGGGGTCCAAAAGAATAGTATGCCTTTGATTTGTTTGTTTGATTGATGTATGAAGTACGAGAGTGGGGATTTTTGATTAGGATAGATTTAGTATTAGTTTATTTGCTTGTTGTTTTATTTTTTGTTTTATTTATAATGTTTCATTTTTGTTTTATTTATAATGTTTTAGTTTTTGTTTTATTTATAATGTTTCTTTTTATTATTTAGTTTTTTATATGATTTTTTATTATTTGTTTGTTGTTATTTTATTTTTATTCATTTTAATTTTAATTTTTATAATGTTTTGTATTAACTAATGTTTATTTAATTTTTTATAATTATTTTAGAAGTTAAAATTATTACTTATTCAAAATTAATTATTTATTAAAATAATTATTTATTAATTATTTAATTTATTATTAAAACTATTACCTATTACTCTAATCTAATTATTAACCTACGACCTAATTTGCTAATTATTAATCCTAAAGCAATGTTTAGATTTCATTAATACTTATTAATTTATTGTTTTTCATTTACCCTAAGCTTGTCTAACATTAATTTTTTGAAGGAATGACTGTTGGGTGAGATGTGGTGAATAAGATGAATGGACAGGGGAGTGTGTGGCGCAACTATGAATGAAAGATTGGGCAAATGGATGGAGGGAAAAGTCATCCGAGGAAACCGGGCAAGCCAGGAGATTTTTGTAAATGTGTTGAACCAACAAAAAATATATCTAGCTAAAAAAAAAATACAAACAAAAAAAAAAAAAAAAGGAGAAAAGAAGAGGAAGGAAGAGAAATAATGAAAAGAATTCTCATTAGATTTATGAATAATGAATAATTTACACATGATATACTTTGTATAACTCAATAGTGGGCGAGGAGGGCAATGTGCCATAGTGGTGGTCTAGAGTGATGGACACACACCAACAATACTGGGGAGTGAACTTCCACCTAGTCTAGTCTCTCGGGCAATTCACGAGGTGAACTTCCACCTAGTTGAGTTAACTAGTCAACTAGTCTTGAGTTAACCGACTGAACAAGAGTAGTGATGAGTTAACTCCGGGGGAATCAAGGGTAATGTGCTAGCGTGGTGATGATCCCAGGAAAGTGTGCATTATCTGGAGATGATCCCAATGTTGCATGGTGACAAAACCAATGCGACATCTAAAATCAATTAAACTAGTCAAACTGAAGTGTCAGGCTGAGGAGAATATTCTCCAGGTGATTTATTCTCCCCTAAAATATAGGAAGCTGGATAATGACTAATTATGACTAATGAAGGAAAACCAGGAAAAGACATCCCTAGGTGTTTTTGAAGTAACTCCAACACCCCCACGAACATCACTATGGTGAAAACAAAGAATGGGTCCAAACAACAAGGCCATGCTAGGCACCCAAATACAAAATAGCCTGCTTAAATAATTGAGTAAAGAGAGAAAACCTCATGGAAACCCCCTCAAGGCTGTGTATGTAAAAGAATAACTATGGTGCTAGGAAGCTGTGTTCTTCACTCCAAGGCGTCCCGAGAAGAGAATAGAAATTCTTCTAGGTGAGGTCTTGGTGAAGATGTCTAAAATTAGTTCTACTGAAGGGAAATAAATATAAATTAGGGATCCTAGGTGTACTAAGTACCGGATGTAGTGCGTGTGGATCTCGATTTGCTTCATCATTGCCTCACGAACTGAATCTGCACTTTTAACTTAGGAGTGCTGCAGTTTGTCACACCAAGTAATGATATTTGTCAGCCAGATGCCCAATCCGGTGATAAAATTTTGTAGCCACATAGCTGAATGGTTATGTTAACTACCCTCTATACTCTACCTCGGCCGACTATAGAAAGGGAAGCTTTCTTCTTGCTCAACCAACTAATAGGCCCATAACTAAGATTGAGTGAGTAACCCGGTTATGAACTGCGATCGGTGCTATACATCAACCGGTCAAATTAGTAAATTCGATGAGATCTAATGTATATTTTTCTACAAAATAAATCCCAAAGTTGATGGTACCCTATACGTATCGAAGGGATACACTTTGTAGCCAACTTCAATGTAGCTCATGTGGCTCACGCATGAACCTAGAAATTGCACCAAATACATAGGAGAGATATGGTCTGGAGTGTGTGATATACAACAAGCTCCCCGCTAGTTTTTTGTATAGTGTGTTATCAACCAATGGAGTCTCCCCACCATCCTCCAGTCTGACTCCTAATAGGAAAGAAGTCAGGGCGGAACTTCTTGATATGTCATGTGAAATCTCTCAAGAGTCTCATGCATACTTATCTAAGGTAATTTGATTCCCTAGCGCATCCTAACCGATCTCGAGTCAAAGGAAAAATTGTAGTAGACCCATGTCTATCGTAAAAAACCTATCATGCAAAATACTCTTGACTTCAGAAATCATTGAAGTTGAGAAACCAATGATCAAAAATCATCAACATACATAAATAATAGTAGAAGTGAATTAGCCGTCCCGAGCATGTAGACATTCAGGTTGTTTACAATGTACAAAGGATTACGTGACAGAGCGGTAGGAGTCCATATTGGCATACCATGCTCGAACCTGCTTGAGGCAATAAAGGGACTTCTTCAATTCGGCGGAGACCAAAGATGAATCCTGCTTAAATCCCTAGGGCTGCTCCATGAATATCTCCTCAGAGAGATCACCAAGAAGAAATGCATTCTTCCGTCCATTTAGTGGACTTCCCCTCATATGGTTTCATATTGGAAAGAATTCAATGCATGGAATCCATCTTTGCTTTCTGTTGGAGAGGATATCATCATAGTCAATACCATGCACTGCTGAAATCCCTTGGCAACAATCCTGGCTTTGTATGTGATAATTTTTCCGTAGCTGGGCTCTTGGTCCTATAGACCCATCTTCATCCGACAAGTTTCCTCCCAAAGAAGGAAGGGGAACCATATCCCAATTTCGATTCTCGAGGAGGGAGTTGTACTCCTCACGCATGGCACATTCCCAATAGGGATTTCCAGTAGCCTTGCCATAAGGCTGTGGATATGAAGATTGAACCAAGAAAATATGCCCTGGGGAAATAGTTCGTTGGCGGTGGGTGAAGCGGGGGCTCTCAATCGGATCAAGTCCTCTAGTATTGAATTTGGATCACCAATGAGATCCCCTGCGTCATGAAGAATAGTATGTTCCCACTTGGGCCTCTGCTCGGCTCTACAACTACATCTGGATGCTCTAAATATGCATCCAATTGTACTGACTTTGAATCACGAATCATCCTAATTCCTCACGAATCATAACTCTGCGTCTAAAGAGAAGAGTCGGCATGTGCATGTTCATCATCTGAGACAAGTGGAAGAATGAAGGTATCTGCATGTATTTGTTGAAGTGCATCTTGGGGCACTTTCCTCAAATTGGACACTTTGCTCAATGATGAGCTAGTCTGGGGAAAGATCAATAAGCCTATATCCCTTCACCCGTCCGGGTATCCAACTAAAATACACTATGTTCTCTGTGGAACGAGTGCCTTCCTCTTTTCAAAGGAAATCCAGGGTATACGTGTAGACCGAAAATCACGACGTGGGTCCTTCTAGTTTGAGGCTGCTCTAAGCCTCATAGGGGGGTCTTATATTTGAAAGATCTATGGGGAGATATTTTTGGATGTATGTTGCACAATTAATTTCTTCATCCCATCATATATGTGGAAGTGACTTTGAATGTCACATGCAAGATGCCATCTCTTTTAGAGATTTGTTTTCCTCTCAACAACTCGTTTTGCTGTGGAATATAGGGAAGTAGCGTATTGTTGCAAGTGAATCACAGCTACATGGAAAAGATTATGGATCACCTAGGTTACATAATCTCCCAGATTATCGAGTTGAAGGAGTTTGAATCTTCTTTGGGAATGCACAACCAAGACTTTGAAATCTTTTGGGAGTGTTAAAGAAAGACCTCATATTTTTCCCTAAGAAGTAGATCCATGTAAAACACGAGAAATCATCAACAAAATGAGACAAACCTTGCTTTTGATGGATGCGGTAATCCATAAGGTCAGCGTGGATCATATCTAAAGGTGTATAACCTCTTTGAGAATTTCCTTTGCTGAATTTCTCTTGAGTTTGTTTTTACGAGAGCATCCCTCACATACTCCCTTAGAGAAATAGATGTCTAGTAGACCATCAACCAATATTTTCTTGCTAAGTTGTTGCATGTATGAAATTCAAATGTCCAAACCTTTGGTACTTGCCATATCCTACTACTTTTCCTTCCTGACATGAGTAGCGGTGTGAAGTAGAATCATGTGCAATGATTTCAAAAAATGTATAAAATCTAGGCCGATGATTTACCTCATTGGTAGCAACCCGAAGTTGGTTTCGTAGTAGATGTCCCGCGAACTGGTGTGAATATATTTATTTATGGTTCGGAATTTTTCATCGATACTGCGGAGAGAAGAGTTGACAAAAGTTTGGTAACATGCATCATGTTCTCGAAGCTTCCATTGTTGAGTGCAATCCTTCCTTTGTGGGTGACTTTGACATAAGAGTTGTCCCCCATCATAATAGGAGGACCTTTGCATCCATCCAATGAATAATATATTTCTTTGAGGAATCCGTAGCGATGTGATTATCTTGAATCAACGATCAAGCATCGAGAGAGGAGTTGATGGCAATCAAGGCATGGCTAAATGCCCTCCTTGGAATTCTGATCTCTTGGCTTCTTCTTATTATTGACACTTACCCTTGGGATACGATCTCTAAGGTTGTTTGGATGATGTATTTGAGACAGTAGATCTATTTTATTTTTCATGCATACTGAATGCGGAATCCTTTGTGACAACCTTGATCATTTCTCCCCTTTTTCTCCCCTTTTTCCGTTTGGATCCAGAGGCATCTATGAAGGGTTTGTGTGTACCCTTCCTTCTTTTGGATGTGCATGTGATTTCCATTTATCTTTGTCTTTATATTTATGATATATTTTTGTCTACCATCATGCACAATGAGTTCATGTGCCCTTGGGCCTTTGATTGTGCCCATGTTGATGAGATGGGTTTTCTCTTTTATCATGGATTACATAAAGTCCTCAAGAAGAATCTTCAATTGGCTCGGTGAATCGAAGAATGGAATTTGGATCACGAATCACAGAGAATTCAGGACAGCTTGGAGATAATGGGTAGAACCATTTTCCTCCTTGATTTATCAACTTATGAAGCTTTTGAAGTTTAAATTAAAGTAAATCCTTGAATTTTGCAAGAAATCTTGGATATTATTGAATATTTTTTGGATCCAATCCCGAAATTCCACTTCCAACATGTGTCCCTCATCTCATCCTTTTTTCCAAAAAACCCTTCCAATATGGTAGTCCAGGCTTCATTGGGAGTCTTGGAGGAAGATATGTGAAAAAAGGAAATCAAGAGAAATAATCGCAAATTGTTCTAAGTGCACCATCCATGCGATTTAAGTACTTGGATTTTCTATGGATGATGTTGGTTCTATATATTTATTCAAGTTTAACCTGTACAACCCTCTAGTTCAGAGATGAATCATTATTCTCTCCTTCCATACAAATTAATTGTAAGGTGTAAGAGAATGATTTCTTTTTGGAAATCCATCTTTTAGTTGTCTTCAATCTTTTGTACGCACTAAAACTTTTGGTACTAACTTTTGATTAGCAATCACATTAGGCTTTGATACCATGTAAAAATTTGTTGGTACAAAATAGATCTACCTAAACAATAATACACACATTTGCGGATAGAATTGGAGAAATAAGAAGGAAGGAAAAGGCGAAAAATTATCATTAACCGTTATAGATAATGAATAATTTACACATGACATACTTTGTATAACTCAATGAGTGTGCATTGGAGACAATGTACCATAGTGAGTGTTCTAGAGAGTGATGTACACACCGGTAGTTATGGGAGTGAAATTCCACATAGTCTAGTCTCTCAAAGTAGTTCTGAGAAATTGGCGCGCCACTAGTTGAGTTAACTAGTCAACTAGTCTTAGTTAATTGGTGAACAAAGAGTAGTGAGGAGTTAACTTAGGGGATCAAGGCTAATTTTTCTACAAAGTATGAGTGGCGATCCCAATGCAAGTGTGCATTAGGCTGGTGATGATACCAATTTTTCATGGTGAAAAACCAATGCAACATCTAAACTCAACTCAACTAGTCAATGAGTGTGAAGTGAAGGAGAATAATATTCTCGGTGGAATATTCTCTCTTAAAATATAGGAGTCTGGATATTGACTAATTATGACTAATAAAAAAGGAAAAACCTTAGGAAAAATAAATCCTTTGCTTTTGTGAAGTAACTCCAACACTTTTTCCATGAGAGCAACAGCAGGGTAAACTGAATAATTAGACTTCTATAATTTATAGGACCCTAACAATATGCAATGGTATGCATAGGAGATGGTATTTCCTTTGCATACCACAACTCCCTCCATGGTATGATATGGAAATACCATTTCCTATGCATAAAATTGCATACCATTTCAATACCATTGCATACCATTCATATGCATACAAGGGTTTTAATTGTCTTAGGGTTTTAGTGGTAGTTTTCTTAGGAAGGGATTCTCAAGTATGCATACCATTCCTTTTCATTGGTATGCATGTATTTTCTAATGGTATACATGCAGAATGACCCCAATGGCTGTGCATACCATATCCAGCCAGTATCATAATGGTATGCATACCATTGCATAGCATTAGCATGCATACCATTGGTATCCAATGGTATACAATGCCAATACCATTTCCAATGCATAATGGTATGCATGGAACATTTAATTATTACCTTGCATGTGCATACCGATAATACCAATGTCATGCAGGCATTGGTATTGACTTACATACCATTACATACCATTGCGAAAATGGGATTGCAATGGTATGCAAAGGAAATACCAATGCCTAGGCATACCATTGGTATGCGCAGGCAATATTATACCGTTGCATACCATTGCGTAGTATTCACAATGGTATGCACCGTGATATGCAAAAGAGAAATACCATTTCTATGCATACTATGTTATACCATTGCAATGAGTAGCATGCAATGGTGTGCATAGAAATGAGGCGTATCTAACCATTTCATACCATTGCAATAATGAAATTGTATGCATTAATATTTTATTTCATTCCGCCACCATTGCACAATATGAGAAAATAGTATGAATAGGTAATGGTATTTCCGTTGCATACCATTGCGTGAAATGGTATGAATGAATAGTATTTTAGTTACGCCTATTCCTATGCATTACTGCATTAATATGGTATGGTATGGTGGTATTACATTATTAATGAAAAATAGTATGGTATAAAACAAGCGGTATGGTATAAAATTTATAATGGTATGCATTGACATGGTATGCATTGCCTTGACATTGCCTTGTATGGTATGGTATGCATTTCCATTTCCTTGTATTGGTATGGTATGCATTGTCATTACTTTGTATGGTATGCATTGGAAATGGTATGGTATGCATTAGCTTGTGAAAATGGAATGCATTTCCTTTCCATTGTATGGTATGGTATATATGCTATGGTATGGTATACATTGGAATTGGCAATGGCAATATGCAATGGTATGGTATGCATTGGCAATGATAACATTTCCTTGCATGGTATGCAATGGAAATGCTATGGTATGGTATGGTATATGTCGTTACTTACCTTGGTATATGGTATACATTGTAAGTGGTATGGTATGGCATACGTGGCATTGGCTGTGGTATGGTATTATGGTATGGTATGCATTGGAATGGTATGGTATGGTATGGTATGCGTGGCATTGGTATGGTATGATATGGTATGGTAAGTAATGCAACACTTGTATGGTATTCCTTGCATTGGTGGTATGGTATGGTATGGAATTGGTATGGTATGGTATGGTATGGTATGGTATGGTATGTACGCCGGCATGCCATGCCTTGCCCCTTCACTGTCATATCTTTTCTTTCCCCTATACGTACCTTTCATACCATGCCTTTAGTCCCATGCCTTTCCCGTATGGCATTCCATGCCGGCCATGCCACCTTTCATTCACTTTCCATGCCTTGCCTTTTCCATGCCTTTCCATACCATCATTCCTTTCCGTGCCATGCCTTGCCATGCATTTAAGTTGCCTTCACTTTCCATGTCTTGTCTTTCATACCATGCCTTTCATCCCATTCCTTTCCATGTGTTCCATGCCATGCCATTCCATTCCATGTTATTCCATGCACCTTACCTTGCATTCACTTGCCATGCCTTTCCATACCGCTGTGTTCTTTCCATGCCATTCCTTGCCACGGTTTCCTTGCCTTCACTTTCCACATGTCTTGTCTTTCCTTTTCATGCCTTTCCATACCATTCCCTCTCCATCTCTCATGCCTTGCCATGTATCGGTCCATTCACTTTCCTTCCATTCACTTTCCATATTACCTTGCCTTCCATTCATACCATGCTGGCTCCTTTCCATACCATGCCATTCATTTCATGTCATGCGAACTTTCCATGCAACAGCTTCTTTCCATGTATTGTCTTTCCTTCAATCTTTCCGTACCTTCACTTTTCATGCCATGCCTTCCACTTTCCATGCCTTGCCTTGCATTAAATTTTCATTCCATAAAAGGATTTATACGTAAAAATTAAAATCAAATGATTCATTAAGAATCTAATTCTACAACCTGTTATCCCATATATCTTATATAAAATACTTGCATGAAATCCATGGTTTTGGCGATGAGGGCATAGTGCAATTTTTGAAGGGAGGTCGATTTTCAAGAACAAACTGTCGAGAATTTTTTTCTAGTGTATTCACATAGGCCTTGTCCAAATTTCCTCATGGGAGCTTATGAAACTCAGTTACATAACTCGATTGTGATTTTTTTTCCCCTAGACCAAATTCTCAACATGTCCTTGAATGGCTTGATGGGGACAAGTTGCAAATCATGATAAAAAAAAATCGAAACTGGGATGGGAGAACCATCCGGTTGAATTTGATCCATTAGCTGATGTTTTCAACTAGGGGAGGGAGGGGGCTGGCTATCATTTTTCCCTTGGAAAACCATTTGTTGAATCTCACGACACTAGGGTTTTGAGAAGTCCAATGAGGCATAGTGCAATTTACTACGAGAAGAGGAGGTTGATTTTAAAGAACATTGTGTGAGGAAATTATGGGTAGTGTAGTAGTGTATTCCTTGGATAAATAGACTTGTGGGAGATTCTGAAACTCCATTATGCTTTCGGTTTTGATTTTATGCCCACGGACCAAATTAGCCACATGTCCTTGAATGGATTGAAGAAGCGAGTTGAAACTCACGATAAAGATAAAACTGAGACTCAGATGGGAGAATCATAAGTTGCATTAGATCCAGAGCATCGAGGCACAACAGAAATTTCCGTTGTTATTTGGTCCAACGCTGGCTTGGTTGTTGGGTATCTCAAAGACTAGGGTTTTAGAGGTCCAATGAGGAGCATAGGTCACAATTTAGAGGTTTATTTTCAAGAACAGCGTATTAGGAATTTGCGGGTAGTGTATTCCCATGGTCCTTGGCTAAATAGAATTGTGGGAGCTTACATAAATGTTATGTCCTCGGTTTTATATTTTATGCCCCCGGACCAAATTGGCCTCATGTCCCTAAATGGATTGAAGAAGTTTCAACTCACGATAAAAATAAAACAAGGACTAGAATGGGAGAAATGTCAGTTGAATTGGATCCATGGAATTGGTTTTCATCTAGTGGTGCTCATCCACTGTCATTCCATTGCTCGGAATTGTTTTTGTTGGAGGATGTTTGGGACTAGGGTTTTTCTAAATAATGCATAGTGTAATTTATGAACAAGAATTCAATTTTCAAGAACAATATGTCGAGAATTTTTGGGTAGTGTATTTGCATGGTCCTTGGAAAAATAGACTTGTGGGATCTTATGAAACTACGTTATCTTATTCTCGATTTGGATTTTATGACCCCGATCCAAATTGGCCACATGTCTTTGAATGGTTTGAAGAGGTGAGTTTCAACTCACAATAAAAATCAAAAAGGGACTCAGATGGGTGAAACGTCAGTTGAATTGGATCGAGCACCATGTTTCAACTAGAGCCCTCGCTATTATTTTTTCCATGCATTAAAAATAGTTTGTTAGGTATCTCTTGAGAACTAAGCGTTTAATTGATAGGGCATAGTGCAATTTATGAAGAGAGGTAGATTTTCAAGAACAACGTGTTTAGAATTTGTGGCTAGTGTATTCACATGGTCCTTGCCCAAATAGAGCTTGTGGGATCTTAAGAAACCCTATTATGCCACTCGGTTTGGATTTTTATGCCTCTGAACAAATTAATACATGTCCCTAAATGGATTGAAGAACCCAAGTTACAGCTCATGATAAAACTCAAATCAGGAACTTTGATGAGAGAAACATTAGTTGCATTGGATCTAAAGCAGGGTTTGACTAGGAGGGCTCCACTATCATTCCATCACCCATTTGTTGGAGTATCTTGACACTAGGGTTTTGCTTAATGCTTATTACATATGTTAGGAAATGCATGTCAAAGAGAAACCAAGTGAAGGAAAGGAGACATGACAAGAGTGATAAAGGAAAGTGAAGGGAAAGGAATGGCATGGAAAGTGATAACAAAAGGCAAGAGTGGGGAAAGGGAATGGAAGAAGTGAAACAAGAGGAAATGTAAGTGAAGGCAAGGAAAGGAAAGGCGAAGGCAAGGTATGAATGGCAATGCAAGTGAAGGAAGGCATGAATGGAAAGGAAAGGGGTTCTTAGTGCTTATTACATATGTTTAGGAAAGGCATGTCAAGGAGCCAGGAAAGTGATGGAAATACATGGAAAGTGATAAGGAAAGAAAGGCAAGCCAGCATGACAAGTGATAAGACAAGGAAAGAGTGAAGGAGGAAGGCATGGAAAGTGAAGGCAAAGATTAGAATTAAGTGAAGGAAAGGAATGAATGAGAAGACAAGTGAAGGAAAGGAATGAGCGAGTGAAAGTGAAGGAAACACATGACATGCTATGGAATGACATGACATGTCATGGAAAAGGAAAGACAAGTGAAGGTAAGGCAAATTGAAGGGAAAGGAAAGTGAAGGAAATGTATATGAATGGAAGGAAAGTGAAGGAAATGAGTATTATGATATGAATGGCATGGCATGGAAAGGAAATACAAGTGAAGGAAAGGAAAGTAAAAGGAAAGGAAAAGAAAAGTGAAGACAAGGCATGGATGGAAAGAGATTGAAGGAAAAGGGAGCATGACATGATATGTAATGGCATGGAATGGAATGGAAAAGAAAAAATTGAAGAAGGGAAATGAAAGTGAAAGGAAATACATGGCAAGTGAAGGCAAGGGAAAATTAAGGGAAAGGAAGCGAAAGGCAAGGAGAGAAGTGAAGGCAAGGCATGTCATGTTATGGAATTGGCATGGCATGGAATATAAAATGAAGGACAAAATAAAGAATGGCATGGAATGGCATGGCATGTGAAAACAGGCATATGGCATGGCAAGTGAAGGCAGGGGAAAGGCATGGAAAAACAAGGCATATCATGGGTATGTTCATTCAATTAGACCGTCAGGATCACTTCTAATACTGGCGGTTTCCATTAACTTCTCGTGTTCAGAGTAAGGCAAGAAGTATCTTACCTTTGATGATTTCTTACTTGGCATTGTTGTAGTTGGAGGTTTGTACCAATAACCAAGTTTATAGAGTGGTATATGACTTGACCATGGTTTATGATATTGAAATACAAAACCACCTTTCTTTCATGTTCTTTCATCCCGTGTCAAATATTATCCTTTAATAACAAGTGACTCATCGAGAGAATTCGAAATGCCGAGTCTTTTACTGATTGTATGAGGGTTTTCTTTCCCTCTAATAATTGTTACAACCAATAATCAGTGTCACATTCATTATCTTTTGGGGAAACCAATGCATATATGTTCCCTACAAAAATGGAGTGCCAAAATTTGAGTCCACTAAATGACCAAAGAATAACACATCCATTCTAGTTATTCAAAATTTAATAGAAGGATTCAATGAACATGATAGTATGAGATATGAGACATGATCATAATCTGATTAAATACTTGATTGTTCCTCCTCAGTGGGATAATTCCATAGTTATATGTTGAAAAATGGGGAGTAATACATGATCCATCTATCAACCCAGTCTATCAATTCAAAATCATCCCATTCATTACTATTACATGGACCACATAAGAAAGATAGGTTTTTCATCCATATTTCAACTATTGCATTGTCGATGTTCTAATTGAATCCAAAGAGTGCCCTGGAATGTTTTTGATTCATACCAATTTGATCGATTGACATCAACCACCTCCCAAAAATATCTATGTACATGTCCTTTCTTGTGATTGGTATTCATGGGTTCTTATTCCCTCTCCATTATGTGAAATCCATTCAACAATGGATTTTCATCTCGAATGACGGAAGTAGTAGTGAACTTCATTTATTTCCTGCGTAATGATCTTTTTATGCATGCACTTGATCCATCATGCTCCCCTTTCCCATTCCTGTATTATAAATAGCTCCAATTGTGTGGTACCTTATTTTTTTGTGCAACATACAAAACCATCGAAATACACGAGCATTTTTGAACTGACATATGAAACCATCGCCAAATCAATGTTGATCCATCTGTATGTTCTTCTCATGCAGGGGTGATTGTAGATCAACTAGAAACAATGTTGTACATAAGATAAGTCATAGCATCGATCATCACTTATGTAAGTGATACTCTTTCAATATAACTTTGTTTTTCTCATTACTATCTAGTCCATGCATGTATGTGATATGTACCATTATGTTAACCTGCTTTGAGTGATAATATTGGCTTTGAATATCATTTTTCCATTGAAGGGTGTATTTCTTAGCAAAATCAACCACTAATAACAAAATACCAACAAGAAATGTATCTCTACATATTATAAAATGCTCGAAATGTATCTCTACATATTATAAAATGCTCGTCTTTCCATCTAGCCACATGAACATGTTGAACATAATGCCGTGTATTTTTTACGAAGTCCTTCATGAAGTCACAATCTCATACATGGGAAGTAACCAATTGTATCCTTTTTTTCTCTTGTCCTCCATCAATATCATATTTCACAGATTTAAAGATTTGCAAGGCAACCTCCTTCCTCCCTAATTCATACTCATCGTTTACATGGATGAACTTGCTTAGTAATGTCATTCCACTGCACATGGGGCATGTCCCATCTAAGCATGAATTTTGATAAAATGTAAAACCCTCTCACCTTGTACACAAGATGTTGTGAATAAAGTATCTAGATGAAGACGACGGAAATATAATTAGGCATTCCTGCAAAAGGGTGTTGTGCAAAACNATCGACAACAACATGTGTTACAAATTGTGTTTATTCGAACATACCAAGGCTTTCATTTATGGAAAGATATTTTTCCTAAGTTAAGTGCACTATGAATAGTTCCGAATGTCTCATACAATTCTGTGTGTATAATGTCAATATAGTGTTTAATATGCGGTTCATGGTCCGTAGATCCCCTTATCAATTTTAGTACATCTTTTTGGTTTGAAGAGGGCCTTATGTTATCATACCAGAAATCCTAAACTAGTCCCTTAACTACTCCAATTAACTTCATGTCAGAACAAGGTAGCCTTATAGTGAAGGCCCATAAATATGTTAGGGCACTTGTGTCGAGGATATCTCATCTATGAGAGTGCTTTCTAAGTTTTTTGACATTGCATTCAAGAGGTGAGAGGTTTTTTGTAGAAAACGATGTTTTCTTGTAATTTTGCTAACAATTGACTGGGAAAATACACATCGAGATGCATTGCAGTCTTTAGAACGAGACTTCTTACCAATTATTTAAAAAGCATCTACAAGGTTTTGTACTATATGATGACTTGTTTGTACACTTTTGACTATTTTAATGCCTAAAATTCTCCTAACAATAGTCAAACTTTTATAGTTTAACAAAGATAAAAATAATTGACATTTAGCAGCATCGAATTTTGGTTCAAAATATTCTTGAATGATTTTATAAGAGTTATAACGAATAGTATGATTAGGTAACTTACCTTCAAGTGATGCTAGAACACTTTCATCGAGCTGAATGTATTTAGGAGTTTTTTGCCGCATAGTGCTCAATCTAGGAAGGGACGATGAACCCCTATTCTGGGACTCTTGACCTCCCTATTGTGGAGTTAGCAATGTTGCAATTCTTTCCCCTTCAATCACTGGTGGTTCAACTGTGGGAGGAGAGTGCACATGGGATTGTCTAGTTTTTGGAACATTTGACTATCCAACAATAGATTTCACCACAAGACCTTCTTCACCACAATGTTGTACACCAGTTGCTTTTGTAATTTCATCCATTGTATAATCATCTCCAAGCAAATCCTTCATCAGCTAGTCATCCACAAAAATAATTATTGATGAGATATTGTTTGGATTTATCTCTAATTAACTCTTTCTCTTTGCTTCTGGTGATGGAGGAGAAACAATAGTGACATCTATTCCACTAGAAATTGGATTTCCCTCATGTGAAATCCTACTCTTTGACATACATAAATTTTATTTTTCTCTTTCTTCTTCTACCTTTTTGATCGATTTATTTTTTCTAGAGGAGTTTCTTTCTCGAATCCGGTGGTTCCCCATGTTTAAAGATAAGATTTGGCTTCCAAACACCCACCACAAATTTTTCTTTGTATTATGTAATAAGGCACAACCAAGTGGAGAAATTTGTTTTTGTATTACAAAAACAGAGACATCTAATAATTCCAATTCCAATTCCAATTCCAATTGCACTTGGAAAAAATTATCTTCCAATTCCAAGAAGACACAAGAAGATACAAACAACAATTCCAATTGCACTTGGAAAAAATTGTCTTCCAAGTCCAAGAATAAACAAGAAGATACAAACAACAATTCCAATCACACTTCGACAAATTTGTCTACCAATACCAAGAATATACAAGAATATACAAACAACAATTCCAATTGCACTTGGACAAATTTGTCTTCCAATTCCAAGAAGACACAGTTACATGCAAACAACAATTCCAATTGCACTTGAAAAAATTGTCTTCCAAATTTTCGTGCAATGGTTTGGCAATAGCACAAAAGTCTCTATGAATCTAAAAAGAACACTAACAAATGTAAAAACTATCTATGTAGGATTATTTTGTTTGAAGTTGTCGCATTTTTTTATCGACCATGAGATAGATGAGGTGGGGTGTTCTTGGCACTAAACAATTCCCAACATGAACATGCACATGTTCCTAAAACACCTGAACACTAAAGCACATGCACATTTATGTTGAGTATAAATGACCAACTCAGTCAAGTCACAAGAGCACGTGCGCACTCTTAATTCAATAGATATAGAATTTAATATCCACCAAACCTTTTTATGAATAAAAAGGTATATGGGTATGGGGACAAATAAGGCCTAAGGGGTTAGGATTGAAAGTGTTTTCAAGGATAGATAAATGGTTAGATCACTAAGATGTGGGTGATGTGGGTGCAAGGGTTGTACATAAGGTATATGTAGAGTGAACTCAGGGTTGGAGTTAATATGGGGTTAAGGATTGAGTATAATTTATTCCTAGGCTTAGATGGAGCTAGGGGGTCTATGCCATTGTCTACATCAACCTCTAGGTCAACTTCTAAATATAGATCTAGCTCTATGTGGTGGTCTAGGTCATGGTCTACGTCAAGATTTGGGTCTGGTGACAATATATTTGGAGGAATGGAACCTACATAAATGGAAATTATGACTGTTTGGAGGATTATAGATTATGATATTGTAGTGAAACCAAATTGAAAGGACTATTTGGAGGCAGAGAGATAGTGAGATTGCAATGAACCATTTGGAGGCCTAGACATCATGAGATTGTAGTACACCTGAGTGGAAATGACCATTAGAGGGGGAAAGATGTGAGATTGCAGTCCACCCTTTGGAGTGTCGGATCAAATCAGATTATGATTAGGGTTATATTCTATATTTTCTGGGAAGGGGTGGAGA
>SNQJ01S0018948.1:163796-183865 GCA_010110895.2 Picea sitchensis
GAGAGAGAGTGAGACTGATTGTGAGTGGAGATATAGTGAGAGGGAGGGGAAGAGAGAGAGGGAGGGAGGGAGGAGGGGTTGGAGAGAGAGTGAGACTGATTGTGAGAGGAAGGGGGGAGATAGTGGAAAGGGATGGTAGAAAGATATAAATAGGTTAATGGGGGATATAAATTGCATCTATGAGAATGTGGGAGGAAGAGAGAGGTAAACAAAGAGAGGAGGTAGAGAGAGGTAGACAAAGGATGGAGGTATAGAGTGAGTGTGTTAAAGTGTGGGAGGAAGACAGAGGGAGGATATAAAATTTGTGTGTGAGAGTGTGGGAGGGAGACAATGGAAGACATAGACGGGGAATAAAAAGTGTTTGTGCAAGAGTGTGTGAGGGAGAAAGAGGAAGACAAAGAGGGGGTGGTAGAGAGTGAGTGTGTTAGAGTGTAGGAGGGGGAGAGAGGAAGACATATAGGGAGGGATAGAAAGTATGTGTGGGAGGGAGAGAGAGAGAAAGGCATAGTAAGGAAATAGAGAGTGTGAGAGGGAGAGAGAGGAAAATAAAGAGGGGAGTAGAGAGAGATCTAAATGTAGGAGAGAGAGAGAGGGATGAGGGGGTGAGAGAGAGTGTGCATGAGAGTGTGAGAGGGGGAGGGAGAAAGACAAAGAGGAGCACACACACGTTCTTGTAGCGCATGCGAGCTCCTAGAGTGCATGCACACTTATTTGAATTCAAAATTTTTGGGTGGGATTTACAAGGTGTATACTGACTTGGTTGGCTTAGACTTAGGTTCGGGATGACAAACCTAGTGGTTTGATCTACAAATTCATAAAAACCTCCATTTTTGGGAATACCCCTCTATATATTTTTCTTTAATGTTATTTTTCTAAATTCTAAACAATTTAGTTGTTGACAAAATTATAGACATAGATCAAGTTGGCTATGCAGATTTGAAATATATAATTTAAAAAGAAAATTATTATTGTTTATTATTTTTAATCTAGTTTTGTCTTCACATTTATCAAAATCCAAGAATATATACCTCTCTTATTTATGGTATAAATTTTTCTTGACTTAACCATTACTCAAATGAGTTATATGCGGCACACGATGAGATTGATACCTACAATCTAAAAAAATAATTTATTTTGATCATTTTAAGACCCTTTTGGCCTGCATGAACAAAAGCCATGGTAATTTTAGGCATATGTTGGCTTTGATAATTTAAAAAAATATTAAAAATTTCCAAAAAATATACGGCACACAAAAAACGGGTTCTCTACAAGTATACAAGTTTTTGGAACGGAATTCCATCGTTAAGACACTCAACACCTGAACGAAGGAAAGCATATACCTTAAATTTGGTTGGAAAAATAAGATATCATTTTTATAAAAAATCAAATTTAACCTAGTTATTCACAATGTATATGAATAAAAGTTGTATATGCAGAAATCTAATTCAATTTTCTA
Source organism: Picea sitchensis (assembly GCA_010110895.2). NCBI lineage: Eukaryota > Viridiplantae > Streptophyta > Pinopsida > Pinales > Pinaceae > Picea > Picea sitchensis. The sequence goes on from SNQJ01S0018948.1 coordinate 165,253, forward strand.
CATTTCATATTGTTACACCATATTCAAATTCATTGTAAAAGTACCTTGAATAATCCCTACAAGTTAATAGATTGATGTTTTTCTAGGTTTTCATTGCCACTAACACGTCATGAGACACCATCATTAGCTTGCACTCACCCTTGAGGTTAAAATATTTTTAATAATATATTTGGATTTTTTTCATAATATTTTCATGGTTTTCTTTTCATAAGAGGAAAATGTTTTTGCACACCAATTCATGTTATCATGTCTAGTTAAGTTTTGAGGACTCTTATTCAATTGTGAAAGGATTTGGAGAAAATTTATGCATCATTGGTATTCTTTTTTGACGAGAACTAACCTTATCATTTAACCATGAGCCATAATATAGGTTTGTCTTAAGGTTAATGTGTCAAAATATTTAAAATATTTTGTGTATGTAGAGGTTGTATTTAGAGTGATACATCCACTATGAGGTATATCAATATTTTGAATACATGTTTTCAATGTTAAACCCTTAATCATATTATTACAGATCGTCCTTTCATTAAAGTTGATCTACTCTAACTCCTCCATGCTAAGTCTAATTTAATTAAATCTATATGTGAATGTTGACTAAAGGCAAAAATGATCCATGGGAATAAAAAGAGTTCAATATAATAGGTGACATGGGGCACAAATTCAACTCCATGATTGACATAGAAGCAAGAAATCCTAGGGTAAGATAAAAACATTGAGCATAAGGAATACCCAACCCATCAAAATGGTGAACATAAAAGAGAGTCATGAAGGATAAAGTTTCATAAAAAGAGATGAATCATGTTGCACTGGAAGAACACTTATAACATTGAAGACCATACAAAAATGTGTAATGTGTGTAAGACTGATGGAATCCATAAATCCACAATGCCTTGCAAACATATCGCATGATCTAAGACATTTTTTAGGGGGTATCTTCATACTTGATTTGTGACAAGCATGTAAAAGAGAATTAATAATTCTAATGCATGCTACTCTACATGATTTGTCTCCAAAAGGTCATTGGTGCAAGTCAAACACTTTATTGAAGAAAAGGGCTAAACACCCTTATTCCTCAGAAGCCATGAATTCCTAGAGGGAGATATGTGAGTCACTAAAGAGACAAGAAAACCACCCTTTGATATCATAATAGGGGGATCACTTTATTACAAAACGCTCCTCTTGAATATTGGTCTTTAAAGAACAAATTTGAAAACTATGTTGCTCTCGAGGAATATTGTTTTTTCTCTTGATGTAGGGTTGATGAGAATAATATATTAGTTGTGCTAGAGGAACTCCAATACTAAAAGGCCACTAGAGATTCGTACACATAGAAGTTTTGATGAATCCATGTTTGAAGTGAAAACTAAACTTGAGTAGTGACAAATCTTTAAGAGAAGTGGTTCTTTGGGCTCTTACCATATGGAATATAGGTATGGTTTGTAGATCTCAACATGAATTCTCTTAGTTGTCTCTTTCTTGGGAATATCTAGAGCATCCATCAAGAATTTTTGTGGAGGTCATATCAAGATCAACTAGGCTAGGAAATGAGGAGGCTCTAGAATACTAGTGGGAATTTATCTCACATACAACCTATTGTATAGAGGACATAAGAGTTAGATATGTATACATAAGGTGATCAAGTTAGAATCTAGTTATCCATATGATTTTGTGTATAATTGGCACCACATGGAATATCACCAAAATAAAAAGTGGAGTAGTACCAAACTCCATTAGAATGATCACCCAAGGAATATGTCTCTTACCACGAATTTGCTTAGAAAATATTGAGACGAGTATCCTCTCAGCTTAGTGAGGATTTGTTGGTCAAAGTATGGTCTCCACATTGGACCCATACAGGAGTTTAGGTGTATAACCTATGAGTAAAAGAGGTGGATTTTCATCCAAATATCTTGAAAGTGAAGTTGGAAGCACTACTTCTCAAGGCCGATGAGAGCCACATAATCCTTTCTTCTAAACTTTGTTGTTGTTATTAGACTAATGTATGGTCTAGAAAACACTACCCCTAGATATAATTATGATGTGAACACACCAATCCTCTCTCATTTGTTAGTGAGAATCACTTAGTTGTCCTATTGTTTGGAGATTCTAAAAAATACTGTCGTATTGGTTGTCAAATATTTTTTAAAATCTCCAAACAATAAGAAAACCAAGTGAATATCATTTGTGATAGTACCCCTAGATATAACTATGATGTGAACACATCAATCCTATCTCATTTGTGGGTGAGAATCACTTGATTGTCCTATTGTTTGAAGATTTTTAAAAATATGACTATTTTTAAAATCTCCAAACAATAGGACAACCAAGTGCTTCTCACCCACAAATGAGAGAGGATCGATGTGTTCACATGATACTTATATCTAGGCATATTATTTTCTAGACCATACTTTCTCAAACAACAACAAAATTTAGAAGTAAAGATTATGTGGCTCTCAACGGCCTTGAGAAGTAGTGCTTCCAACTTCACTTTCAAGATATTTGGATGAAAATCCATCCCTTTCACTCATTGGTTACACCTAAACTCTTATATGGGTCCAAGATGTGGGGACCATACTTTGACCAACAAATCATAGGTGAAAAACAATATGCAATTTTTTTTGTTTTAGAAAAAATCATTTTAAAATAACAAAATAAAAAAATATCAATCAACATTGCAAAATCATATTCCAATCAAAATATTTAAAATAATGAAATCTATTTTTATATTAAAAACAAAAATTCCAATAATCTAAAATTTTAGTTTTTTAAAAAGATTTTTTCCTCATTTCAATTGATGATAAACCAAAAAATACAATATCATAAAACATTCACCGATATTAAGGGACGATGATGAATCTGGAACAACGCACCTCCAATATAAGATGTAGACTCGAGCAATGCACCTCCAGTAGAAGACGTTACCAACCAAGCGAATGGAAACTAGTTGTCCGAGAACGCATTATTATAGGGTAGTTTAAACTTTTTTTTATTTTATTTTTATTTTTATGTTTGATGAAGGCATGGTATTGATAAAGTGAGAGGCACATAAAAAAACATGAACATAAACAAAAATGCATGAGAACAAAAATGGGGCATCAATACCCTTCTGAGTACTAAATATATTACATAGAATACAAAAGGGATTCAACGTATCGCAGAAGTACTCTGCTCTAAAATGAAACTGAACTGCAGTCTAACTAATGCTAACCAGTTGTGCTCGGAGACAAATGGAGACGTCGCAATTATTAATTTTAACACTATTGAGTGTTATATTCATTGACACTTACAATGTCCAAGTGTTCTTTTTGAAATTCAAAAACATTTTTTCAAGTGGTTTAATCAAAATGTGTCTTGATCCAAAGAATTGAAGAGACAAGTGAAAGCTCATGTCAATGTGATTGTTTTTCTTGTGAAACACATGATTCTTTGATAATGGGATGATTGAAAAATAGGAGTTGACCCATTTCCATATGAGCTAAATATTTTAAGAGTTTTTTCAGCCATAAAGTTTGACATGATGCTAAAGTTGCAACAACATACTCTAAGATATTAGAACAATGATTCGTTTCTTTGATGCCAATGAAATCATATTGGTACCTAAATGAAAAGAATAACCAAATGTGATTTTCCTATCATCAATGCTTCCTGCAAAATCATTGTCTGTGTACTCTACAAGTGAGTAATCTTCCGAGTTTTTGTACCACAAAACACAATTAAGTGTCCCTGCAACATACCTTAGGATTCTTTTTCCAATTTTAGAAATAGAATCCTTGTGGGGTTCTATAAACCTAAAAACACAACTTGTTGCAAACGTTATATCAGGTCTATTTGCACTAAGGTACATGAGACTACCTACCAGTTTCTTATATAAAGTTGAATAAATTGTTGAGCCTTCATCTTGTTTGCTCAATTTTGTTCCTATTTCCATAAGAGTTTCTGCTCGATTGCATTTATCCATTCTAAATATTTTCAGAATGTCTGTAGCATACTTTTGCTGACATACAACAATACCATGGGTAGATTGCTCAACTTGAATTCCAAAAAATATTTCATGAGTCCAAGATCAATCATCTCAAACTCTGTTTTCATGGGAACTTTAAATTCTTCTAACATCATATTGCATGTATAAATCATATCATTAACATAGAGACAAACAACGAGCATTTCACCTTCATAATCATATTTTTTTTATAAAGTGTTGGCTCATTACTACTCGTGCTGAATCCATTGTTGATTAGATAATAGTCAATTGAATTTTACCAAGCTCTTGGAGCTTTCTTCAAGCCATACAAGGATTTCTTCAACTTATACACTTTATCCTCTTGTCCCTTAACTTCAAAACCAGGTGGTTGATCCACATATACTTCTTTTTCTTGCAATGTGTCATTTAAAAAGGCCGACTTCACATCTAACTGATAGAATTTCCATTTACTCTAAGATGTAGTTGTTAAAATGGTCCTTACTATATCTAACCTTGCTACTAGAGAAAAGGCTTCTCCATAGTCTATGCCAGGTTGTTGAGAGAAACCTTTGGAAACTAACCTTACATTATGCTTCTCTATCTTTCATTTTTTAGTTACCTTCATTTTGTATACCCAGTTGAATCCTATGATGGATTTGTCTCTTGGAATATCAACAAGATCCCAAGTCTTGTTCCTTTCTATGGCTTCATTTTCCTCATTCACGGCTTCTATCCAATGTTATGCTTTTACTACTTCTTCAAAAAACTTTGGTTGACATGAGGGTAATGAAAAATGAGCTTTTTGTTCATAAATATCCCTTATGCTTCTTGTTCGCTGATTTTCTGTTGAAGAGGATAATTTACTGCTAGAAGAAGAACCATTTCCATAATGTTTTTTCTATCTTTGTACTTGTAATCTTGGAAATATTGGTGGATGTGCTTGTTGTTTTGAATTTTCATTTTTCTCATCAATTTGATGCATTGGATTTTGACTATTCAATGTCTCATTTTCTTACTCACTCCATGATTTATTCTCAAGGAATTTGACATCTCTTCTCACCAGAAATTTCGTGGTGACTGGATTATAAAGTTTGTAGGCTTTTGACTATTCACTATATCATATGAAGATGCATTTTTTACTCATGTTGTCAAGTTTCTTTCTCGGCTCTTCAAGGATATGTGTAAAAACAATTGAGGAAAAAATTCAGAAGTGAGAAATATTCATCTTTGTTCCACTTCATGCCTCTCGAGGTACATTATCTTTGACACTTGTTGTTGGAGATCTGTTAGAATGTAAACTAAACAGACAACCGCTTCAACCCAATACTCATTGGACAAATTCTTTGCTCTGAGCATAATTTTGGCCATGTTCATGATGATCTAGTTTTCCCTCTCAACCACCCCATTTTGTTGAGGAGTATATATGGTTGTAGTATGAATTATTATGCCTCACTATTTACAAAGATCTGCAAAGCCTTTTGAGTTGTATTCTCCTCTTCCATCAAACGTGAGAACCTTCACATGATTTCCACTCTTCTTTTGTTCTTCAACTTTGAATTATTTGAACTTTGAGAAAGTATCAGACTTATTTTTAAGAAAATAAATCTAAATTTTTCTCCAAAAATCATCAATAAAGGTGAGAAAATAAAATCTACCACCAATGGATTGGGTTTGCATTGGTCCACAAAGTTCCATGTGAACAAATTCTAAATGTTGTTTTTCCCTATTGGAGGATGTTGGAAATATGTCTCTCTTATGATTTCCAAGTATAACACTTTTACATGGAATTTCTTGTTCATTCAAAACATAAAGACCTTTGACTATTGAATATTTTGATGAAGAATTAGTCTCCTAAAAGGAAGATGACCAAACCTAGCATGCCATAAGAGAGTCTCATCTATGATTGAGACATTTTGTGCATATGTTTAGGACAATTTTAAAGTCCTTAAATTTAATGGAATCATCTTATTCTTAGTCATTTCGAGTTTTGCAATTAGTTTCCCACTAGGTGATTTATCCAAAATTAAGCATGTTGAGCCTTTGAGTTAGACATCATAGCCATGCTCCATCAATTATCCTACACTTATTAGATTTTATTTCAGGTTTGGCACATAGTAGACCTCATGTATGTCTTTATTCTGATCTTGCTTAGTTAGAACATACACAATACCTTTTCCTAGGGCTTTTACTTGCGAATCATCACCATATTTTATCTTATATTTAATAAAAGTATCCATGGTAGAAATTAAGACTTTATTACCTATCATGTGATTTCTAAAACCACTGTCCAACAACCAAAGGTCCTTGGAGTGAGCTTCATATGTATGGCATGAAAGAAACATTGCTTCAAATGATTCTTCTTCATTGTTGGAGACATTTAATCTTCCTTTGTTATGATCCGACTGCTTCTATTTGCATTCACTCTTGACATAGTGACCATACTTTATGCAACAATAGCATTTAATTTTGGATTTGTCTGTCCATTTTCTCCCTCTTCCTCTTTGATTATGTGAGTCTTTAGATTGTTGTGACTTTCCTAATTAATATTTTGTGTGTGTGTCTTCTGCATTATGATTACCTCTTCTTTTTCCTCTTTGGTTTCTCCATCTGATTCCTCTTCCTCTGCCTCCACTGAAATATTTTTGAGTCTTGAAAGCATGTTCCATAGATCCTTATTCCAAGTTTTTGTATAGTTTCATGCGATATGAGTGATCCCATCATTTCTTCAACAAAGAATATGGATAGATCTTTGGATTCTAAAATGGAACCAAATGTTCAAATTTCAATTTGTTCACCAATCATCTTGATATGGCTTACAATGCCCATCACTTTGGTCATGAAATGGTCAACATTCTTTGTGTTAGTGATATTCAAGGTTTCAAACTTAGTTCTTAAGGTATGAAGCTTGACTTTCTTCACCTTATCATTTCTCTGGTAGGATGATTTAAGAATGTCCAAGGCTTGTTTTGATGTGGAAACACTAGCTCTTTTTCAAAAAATTCAATCATCTATTGAATTTTGAATCCAATATTTGGATTTTTTTTCTTTCTTTCTTTGTTATTCAACTACTTTTGTTTTGTGGATTTTGTTAGCACTCTGTAAATTTTGTCCGACTGAATAGACAAACGTCAGAGGTAACTGTTTCAACCAGTTTTAGAGCTGAGACACTAGCTTGCTCAACTCAGAGAGGGATCTCTCGTGTCACTGGATATATCTATGGAAATCGGTGGCTAGATTTGGTTTGTTTTGGGGTTTTTTTATCAAAGTTGCTGGCAAAGAAGGGGAGGAACACTGTGGGCAATGGAGTCAAAATTCTGAAATTGAATGAAAATAAAACATCGACTGATAAAACTCTCTAGAGGAAAAAGGCTAAATAAGGCGATGAATCTGAGTTATTCTTGAAATAAAAAGGTGTGTAGGAAGATAAAGAAAACAAATAATTGCATCAGAGCATTACTAAAATGAATTCTGAATAAGTTAAGAAGACAACAACATAGTTTAAATTGCTTAAGCCAAGAGCATCACAAGACGAATTATGGGCGTTTAAACTCTCCAATTTAAACATTAGAAAATGTAAATGAAATGATAGGTTACAGGAAATACATACGACGAAGGGAAACAAAGCTCATATCACCACCTGTTAGAATCTTTTCGTAGAGACTTCAAAATCTTCTGCATTTATATTCAATTCAGATTCATAAAAATTACAAATAGAGTTTGATACAACCAAAAGGTGCTCTTGCACTTTTGCCAACATTAATTAATTCAAGTCTCTTAGTACTTATACAATTTGATAAAAAATAACCGAAACTGAAACGTTTCATATTCCGTAACAGTTTCGACTAACAGTTTTGGTATACGAAACGATTTACAATAATTAGCAAAAAAGAAAACTTTTCAACATCATAAACAATCTCTCTAATTGGCCGACTGCTTCTGCACCATTTGTTCCTCCCTGTGCTCCTGTTGGATCTGCAAGATTGGTGACAGCTGGAGATCACCTGTTGACCCTGGTCTCATGCTATTCCAATTTTTGATACACGCCTCGACCGTTGATCCGGGCTGCTCCAAGATCTACGGTCCGCACTTTTCCTGACAGCTTTGTTATCGGGGGTTGAAAAAAGTGGTTTTGGTCAAGCAACCCTTTTCCCCGATGCACCTCTAAAGGCGCCATGTGTCCCGCAATAAACCGCGACGGTTGTCCCCGACCCACTCTTGACCGTTTAATCTTTGCGCTAGTTACATCTTCGATACGCGTCTCAGCCGTTGATCTGGGCCGATTTCAGGATCGATGGTCTACTGAGTTTTACTCTTCATATCTCCTCTATTTCGTCCATACACTGCCAGGTATAGTCGGGTCCTCCAAAGTATCACAGCTTTGTGGTGATTTAATCCTTCATTAAAATTCTAAAACTCATACACCATATGGAAATTATATGGTGATAACATTGGCTCCAACTGGGGATGTTATCCTCCCTGCGAGGTAGCAAAGAACTGTAGACCAAGTGCCTACCCATTGGGCTATAATCTTATGTGTGTGATCTGAATCCATTTATTTTTATTCAAAAACTCCGAACCTACTAAGAAAAACTCAGGGCCTTCACCTCGGGCTTCAACCACGATGTTTTTATTTTGATTTTCACACTTAAAGAAAAATAAAACACAAAGAGGCTATGTACAATGAATGGCGAGTGATGATTTTTCAAACGACGTAGTGCTTGAGGAACCTACCATTCTGGGACCTCCTCCAGCGAGTACTCCATTAATTTCCTCCAACAAATAGGCATTGCTCCCGCGGTAAGCTGGAATTTTGAATGGGCATAGCCACAGGTGATCAAAGTTTCCATGTTTACCTTTATCTTAATTCCTAGCATCCCATCTTAATTTACCCGGTTTTAGAAGTTTGAAGTCATCCCACTTTAGTACGATGCGTTGAAAGCTTCCTTGATTTTTCTCTTGGCCCGGTAGGCGGGCATTATTGAAAAGCCTTTTCTCTTGCATTTACCCGCGTTGATGAGTTCATCCTCCCTTCTCCGACCGACATTCGTCTCTGCTTCTTTCTCTTGTAACGACTTCATTACTGGCAATCCGAGTGCTGTAGGAAACATGACTTTTGTACCATAAACGATCTGGAAAGAAGGAGATGTGGCAATAGATATTTTAAGGGATATCCTTCGATACATAACGCATGAATGAAGTTCTTGTGCCACACCTTTTTATTCTCATGCAACAAATTTTTGATGATTGACCGGGGCTTTTGTTTGAAGACTCGGTAATCCATTTCCTTGTGGGTAGTATGATGTAGAATGGCCAAGAGTAATATTGTAGTCATTGCAGAATTTTTCCTACTTTTTAGACTTAAAGGCCACTTCATTCTCTGTTATACTATTGACCGGACATTTGAATCACGGATCTGTTATACTATTGACCGGACATTTGAATCTGGACATAATATTGTCTTCTAGGAATCGAATGATAATGTCATCTGTATCTTGTCTGGTAGTAACAACCTCAATCCATTTAGTAAAATAATCTGTTGCAGTCAGGATCCATTTGTGTTGAGTTGGATATTGTGGGTGTATCTCTCCTATGAAATCCAGGCCCCATTTCCTGAAAGGAGATTCTACTAAAATGGGCTTCAACGACAGAGAATACAACTTTCCTTTCCCATCGAATATTTGGCATTCATGGCACTTTGACACTTCCTTATAAACATCAGGAAAAATACTAGGCCAATAAAAACCAAATCTCAACATTTTGTGTACAATTGTCTTCCAATAATGATGACCTCCACAGTTTCCTTTATGGAACTCCCAGATGGTTCTTTCCGCTTCTTCTTCTATCAAACAACTCAGTAAAATTCCTCCTAGGTCTTTCCAGTATAGTAATCCATTAACAATGCAGAATTTTTCCGCCTTTAGTTTCAAGAACCTAGCCTTTGTTTTACTATATTCAGGAGGAGCTTGTAGATTTTTTAACACAATAATAATGTCTGCATACCACGTAGAGTCAAGAAATTTCTGAGATATTTGTGGAGTCTCCCTTTCTTCCTCTGCTGTATTCTCTGACATATCTGTGGTGAAGTTTATCCCCAAGAGCTCACAGTTTGTTTGTTCCATTAGTCTAGCAAGTCCCTGCCCTTTGATCAACTTCATGGGATTGATTTGAAGATCATATTCTAATAGTATTGCAATCCATTTTCCCCTCTCTCCTTCATGATTTGGTTGTTTTAAGATGTCTTTTACTGAGCTGCTGGGAACATAAGAAGTGGTATGCGAATGTAAAATATAAACCCTAAATTCTTTCAATTCTTTGACCAAAGCATATGCCTACTTATCCATGATGTCGTATTTTAAAGGAGCATCTCTCAATGTTTTATTGTAGTATGCTATGGGTTTCTCAAAATTTTGGTCATCTTTTTGGAGTAATACACCTGCAATTGTGTGTTCTTAAGCAAAAGAGAATAGTATGAAATCTTTCTCAAAATTTGGACTAGCCAGCACAGGAGCCTTTGTCAATGCTACCTTGATGTATTCAAAAGATTGTCTATCCTTGAGGATCCATTTGATTTCATTTCCCTTCTTTAGCATGTTGGTGATATGCTTTATGATCTCTGCTAAATTAGGAATAAATCTTCTCAGGAAATTTACTTTACCTAGAAAGGATTGTACTTCCTTTTTGCTTCTGGGTATGCTAATCTTCAAAATTCCTTCAAATCTACTGGGGTATACCTTTATTCCTTCCTTAGAAATGATGTTCCCTAAGATATTCCATTCTTCCATGGCAAAATTTGACTTTTTTGGATTCAGCGATATGCCAAATTTTCTGCATTTCTCAAATGCCCTTCTGAGATGTTTGATGTGTTCCTAATTTGTAGCAGAATACATAGTAATGTCATAAGGTATATAACAATAAATTTATCCTTTTCATCTGCAAAGGCTATGTCCATATACCTATGAAATGTTGCTCCATCATTCATAAGCCCAAATGGCATTTTGGCGTACATGAATGTTCCCCAAGGTGTGGCGAACACTGTCTTTTCTTGATTGTCAGGATGTACCATGATCTGGTTGTATCCCGAGAAACCATCCAACATCGACATCTTTTGAGAGCCCACTACCTTCTGTAGAATGTGGTCCATTTTGGGAAAAGGGTAGTTATCTTTAAGAGATACCTTATTTAGATTTCTGAAGTCCACACACAATCTGATCGCTCCATTCTTTTTTCTGACATGCACCAAATTTGCTACCCATTTGGAGAATCTCAGGGACACTATGATTTTTGCTTTAAACAATTTCTTTACTTCTTTCTCTATCAATGGTAACAATAAAGGGTTTATTCTTCTTAACTTATGTTTAAATGGTGTGTGGTCTTCTTTTATTGGGATAACATGCTGGATTACACTAGTATCATAAAATTTCAATTCATCGTAGCTCCAGGAAAATACATTAGGGAATTCTTTCATTAATCTTACATACCTTTCTTTGACTTCAGGGATGAGATTCTTGGACAGTTTAATGATCTTCGGGTCTTCTACAGTCCCAATATTATATTCTTCCACATCCCCTTCATCTACTGTGATCTTTGGACTTCTGGCCACATCGTTGTTATCAAAAACTGTTTCTAATGGTACTAGGCCTTTGGGGATAATGTTGATCTTTAGCTACACAATATCTCTACCAGCAATTTGATTGTCAAAGTATCCTTCTTTGGTGAAAGCAGCTGCATCTACTTCATCGTCGCAATATTCATCATCAATGCTTAAATTCTCGAACTCATTTTCCATCCTGAAAAAGCTTTCTATCTATTTATCATCCTCGAAGACTTGCCAGTGTTTCATATTGTTTGGTATTGCCGGTCTGTACTTGACTTCAACCTTGTAGCTTTTTTTGGGAAAAAAATGGACTTTGAACACTGCTGCTTAAGTGGCTAGTGCATCGACAACTTGATTTTGTTCCCTTTGAATTACTAAAAGGTTGCATTCTGAAAATTTCTCAAGGAGTTCTAATACCATATTTTTGTAATCCCTCAGTCTAGGATGTCTGGCTTGGTAGATGCCTTTGATTTGATTGATGATGAGTTCAAAATCTCCAAGTACAACAATCCTTTTGGCACCCAACTCTTCCAAACATTTCAACCCCAATATTAACGCTTCATACTTGGCCATATTATTTGTACATTCAAAAACGAGTTTGTAAGAGCATAATTTTGCATCTCCTTTGGGGTGATTTATCCACATGCCAGCTCCATCTCCTTCTTTGAATGCAACTCCGTCGAAGTTCATTTTCCATATCTGATCCTCTGGGTTACCCTGTTGTTCTGAAATTTCCTCCATCTGCTACTCGGGTATACCTTTATTTTCTAGGACTATTTTCATCTCTTCTACTCCAAAGCATATATCATTGAAGAAAATGGAAGACCCCAACTCAGTGCTTACTGAGTAGATAGGATGGTTGGTAGGTTGTGATTTTTTGCTGACGATATATTTCAATAGAACTTCCCTATACATTATTCTGTCTTGACCAAAGACAAGAATAGTGGCATATGACATGTCCATCTGGAGGATTCCTTTCAGTTTTGCAGCCCATGGCCTGGACAAAAGCATGCCGAATTTTGGAGGGATATTAGCGACCACTACATCCATCACCATATTCTTCCCTGGGATTTGTGCTAGAGAAACAATCATGCCAAGGAATTTCACCTTCCTTGAATCAAAAGAGAATAGATCTTTATAGGGTCTTGTGACCTCAAGGCCTAGTTGGTCCATGACCACTTTAGGAATCAGGTTGTGAGATGCTTCGAAGTCGAGCATAGCATTGTGTAAAGTCACGTCGTGGATTTTCAAACTAACATAGAAAGGAGGAACTTCTTCACTTTCACCTCTTTCTTCTACTCTCGGCCCAAATAAGATGGTTGGGTGATCATCTTGTATATTCAGAGTATCAGAGGTCTGTCCCATATTAAGCATCTTGATGATCTGACTTCTGTATTTTCTATTTCTGATCAATTCATTAAATGGTACCGAAATTTTAATCTTATCCATCTCACTTTCAAAATCAAAAGAGGATGAAGTTTTTTCTGCCTCTTTAGTAACATTTTCTTTTCTTGTCAATATTTTCTTCTGCGATTCCTCTTTCTTCTTGCTCTTATCCATAGCATCCTTTGTAGTGGAGTCTTTCACAGTGGAATCCTTTGCAGCTGGATCCTTTCCTGTGGAGTCCTTTTTGGGCTGACTAGAAGAGGGCACATTACTTTAATCATCTTTGGTGGAGTTTTCCTTTGGGAGATTACCTTTCGGAGGATTTGGAGGCAACCTTTGATTTCAGAGATTGTATTGCTATTGGAATTGCATGATGGAGATTTGCAATCTGGTCTCATAATCTTCTCTTTCTACTAATATCCTTTCCTCTTCATATTGCAAAAATATTTCACTCGCATCCACGAACTGGTCGTATTCTTCTTTGGTAAAAAACACCTCATTTTCTTTGTCATCACAACAGTTCCCATTATCTTCAAAATATCCATCATAATATTCATTCACATAATTATTCTGAAAAGGAGGACTTATTTGTTGTTCTCCCTAATTTCCTTGATTTCCCTGATTTGTTTGGTCTGCTTGAGCTGCTTGATTTCCATGGTTTCTCTACTCTCTTTGCCTGATCTGTGGACCGACCGATCTTCTCGGATTTCTAGGTGGACCGTCACCCTGTTCTCTTTGGTTGGGTCTGTTTTCCAATGCCATTCTTTCCATCATCCTTTTGATGTTTCTCATCATCGCTTCGAATCTTTCTTCTGATGTTTGTGATGAGGAAGTTTGTGCTTTATCCTGAGTTCTGCCCATGTTTCTGTTAGAATTAGATTTCATTTTTCCTGAATCCATTAGGTTTACTTCGAATTCAATGGAATCTGTCATCATATCGTCTAACGTGGAAGATCTTTTTTCTCTCAATAATAAAGCAAAATCACTTTCAAAAGAATCAACATATCTGAGCTGAGCAACTTTAGTTGGGGGTTTTACTTCATCAGGAATCACATTATATACTTTCATGAATCTAGCCAAAAACTTATGCACTATTTCATCAGGCGACCTCTTCATATTGTTGTATTGTGTCAACAACTGAAGAGGGTTTTTCTTATCTCCCCATCTAGCAAGGAAGAGTGTCTCAAAAGCTATGAAATCTGCGATACTTCCTGGTGCAAGGGCTCTGAACCATTTTCTTACATCTCCTGCAAGGCTTTGTGTAAACAACCTCATTTTCACATCTGCAAAATCCACCTCTTCTAAGTCTATGAAATCATTAAACCAATCTAGGTGTTTCTGGGCTAATCTGTTACCTTCAACATCATATAGCTTAATCAGTAGGTTGTAGTCCTGGGGTAAGTCATGCAATAGAGCATACAGTATGAGAGGAGCAAATATGGCTGCCATAGTTGCTGTGAGGGGTCGGAGTGGTTGTCGGATTCGGACAGGAGTCACTACAGGCTTGACAGAAGCGGCTAGAATCAAATCTTGGGATCTTTTTTCGTCAAAGATGGTCTCGTCTAAACGAGATTCAGACTTAGCTCTGAATAGGGAGTGTTCGAATTTTAGATCAAACTCAAGGTCTTCGATACTGGTCAATCCGTCTCTAGGTAAGGACGAATATCTGTCTGGACGTAACACATGAGTTACTATCTTTTCTTTTTTTCTTTGGCTAAGATTTTCAGGGCTAGAGACAGGGATTGCAGGTTCGGGGTCTAGGTTTCTCCTGGTGTGGATTTTCTTAGGAGCCCAGATTTCTATCTTACATAGTGTAGTACAACTGGTCTCTGAGTAATGGAGTCACCAGGGTAAAAATAATCTCAACCAATAAAGTATTTGGCCCACTGTCACCCTCAGGGATCAAATTGAATCTTTAAGTCATTTTCCCAGGGATTTTTTTTTTTTTTTTTTAATTTCGTCTTCGACAACGGTGCCAGAATGTTAGCACTCTGTAAATTTTGTCTAGCTGAATAGACAAACAATAGAGGTAACTGTTTCAACCATATTTAGAGCTGAGGCACTAGCTTGCTCAACTCAGAGAGGGCTCTCTCATGTCACTGGATATATCTATGGAAATCAGTGGCTAGATTTGGTTTGTTTTGGGGATTTTTGATCAAAGTTGCTGGCAAAGAAGGGGAGGAACACTATGGGCAATGGAGTCAAAATTATGAAATTGAACGAAAACAATACATCGACTGATAAAACTCTCCAGAGGAAAAAGGCTAAATAAGGAGATGAATCTGAGATATTCTTGAAATAAAAAGGTGTGTAGGAAGATAAAGAAAACAAATAACTGCATCAGAGCATTACTGAAATGAATTATGAATAAGTTAAGAAGACAATCACATAGTTTAAATTGCTTAATCCAAGAGCGTCATAAGACGAATTCTGGGCCTTTAAACTCTCCAATTTAAATAGAAGAAAATGTAAATGAAATGACAGGTTACAGGAAATATATATGACGAAGGGAAACGAAGCTCATATCACCACCCGTTAGAATCTTTTCTTAGAGACTTCAAAATATTCTGCATTTATATTCAATTCAGATTTAGAAAATTTACAAATAGAGTTTGATTTACAAATAGAGTTTGATACAACCAAAAGGTGCTCTTTCCCTTCTGCCAACATTAATTAATTCAAGTCTCTTARTACTTATACAATTTGATAAAACATAACTGAAATTGAAACGTTTCAGCGTTCGTAACAGTTTCGACTAACGGTTTCGGTATACGAAATGATTTACAATAATTAGCAAAAAAGAAAACATTTCAACATCATGAACAATCTCTCTAACTGCTCGACTACTTCCGTGCCATTTGATCCACCCTGTGCTCATGTTGGATCTGCAAGATTGGTGACAACTGGAGATCACCTGTTGACCCCGGTCTCGTGCTATTCCAATTTTTGATACATGCCTCGACCATTGATCCGGTCCACTCCAAGATCTACGGTCCACGCTTTGCCCGACAACTTTGTTATCGAGGGTTGAAAAAAGTGGTTTTGGTCAGACAACCCTTTTCCCCGATGCACCTCTTAAGGTGCCATGCGTCTCGCAATAAACCACAAGGGTTTTCCCCAGGCGTGCTCTCGACTGCTTAATCTTTGCACTAGTTACATATCGAATATGCGTCTCAACCATTGATTCGGGCCGCTTTCGGGATCGACGGTCTGCTGAGTTTTACTTTTCATATCTCCGCTATTTCATCCATACGCTGCCAGGTATAGCTGGGTCCTCCAAATTATCACAGCTCTGTGGCGATTTAATCCTTCATTAAAATTCTGAAACTAGGACACCATTTGGAAATTATATGGTGATAACAGATTTGACATGGCAGCCAGGTTTGTTGGGGGTGGCTCTGTGAACCCATTCTCCACTAGTTCCCAACATTCTTATGCTTGCAGGAAAGATTTCATCCACAAGGACTAGAACTCATAGTTCTTTCCAACAAGAACTGATCCTTGGGTTGACCCTAAATTTCTAGAGGAAAAGATTAAAAAAAATTGCAAAGCTGTAGATATATATATTTTTTTCAATAAATACCTTAATCTAAGGTTTGAGTCCAAATCGAATTTATCTATATTATTTTATTTCTTATGTCATCGTATGTGATTTCGAGCATCTTGTAATGCTTTGTGCTTTCTTCTTCCAAAATCCTTTCAATGACAACCACCAAATATGTTCTCTTCTACTACTTTTCAAGCCCTTATCAAGGCGCGTAAGATGGAGGAAGTCGCCAACATATAAGACTAGATGACTAGGCTACACAATGGCCTTAGGAATGAAAGATATAAACATAGTAACTTTTTCCTAGCATGGAATCTATCACTGCTTTTACTAAATCCTTCTACACCAATGTGGCGATTGGCTGGGCGTTGGGGTGCCAATTTACCCTCTTAAAAAAATTTGTATGGAATGACAAATAAACCAACTCAGGTGGAATGTCTATTTTGGAGGTGGCTCCTGCAAACAAATTGATGATTATAATATTAAATTTTCTTTTCAAAGCCCCTTGAACTCGGATTTGTGCACTATCTCTTGTCCCTACTCGAGTTGGGAGCTTCCACGTGGAGGGTATGAACCACTACAGGCTCAAGCTGGCACAACTGTGCCTTTCTGCGAATCAACAAAAGTGTGGGGTCGTTAGAAAATGACCCGAGTTGGAGACCTTAATCTTTGATAAAGTAAGTTCGACGAAATTTATATATTGCACTAATAATAAAAACATCTCTTTACATTTCTCATATGGTAATCCACACCAACAAAACTAGGTAGAGTATGGTTTGAAATACATAACCATAAATTTATAGGCTCTGCTTCGACCATGCACATATTCATAGGTCCCCAACAAAATATTTGCAAGTTCAAATTACAGTGACCAGTGGCCAACCGTAATATAGTGATAAAGGTTGTTGCTTTATGTCCATATTGTAGATTCAGTTTGTCTACATCGTCTGGCTCTATTATCATGTGTTTTTCTATTCAACCTACGGTATTTCTTCAAGAGTCGTTTCACCCCCTTCATTTTCTTTGAGAATCGTATACTTAATCTTACTCAAGAGCACTTTGTACTTGTCGTTAGTAAAGAGAACTTTGTAGAGTGTGGTGGGGAGAATGAGAATTTGAAGTTTTTTTGAATTTTAAAAGTATTTCATAGTTTATCAATAATTTAGCATTTGAACAATTACAATCTTGAATAGATTTACTAATAATTTAGGTTTGATTTTATTAAGATTTTTAATAATTTAGGTTTGATTTTATTAAGATTTCTAATAATTTAGATTTGACTTTATTAAGATTTCTAATAATTTAGGTTTGACTTTATTAAGATTTCTAATAAACTAGTAAATTGTTTTCACTACTCTCATCATTAATAGGTCATAAGGTTCGATTGAAACTTCTGTAGTTCCTTCCTTCTCCCGTGGTTTGAATCCTTAGGATGAGTAGATTTAATTCTATTATTTTATAGATTGAAATATGTTTGACACTTAGCTTATATTGATCAACTCTTTCTTATGGAATTGAAATTGCCTCATCCTATGTACATATTATTTGGCATAGAGTTCAAGTCATTGAGAGGTTAACTCATAATCTGCACTAGTTTTGGCAAGTACAATTTTTGCAGTGATGATAAAATGATGGAAACTTGAATTAGGTTGATGATAAAATGGTGGAGATTTCATTCTCGGACAAAATTCCAATTTTGTTTGGTGCCCAACACTCATTTCTATATTAAAAAATAACATTGAATAATTTACATAAAACCTAAAATGAAAGGCAAGGAAAACATCCAACCATCATCAAATGAAAAACCTAAAATGAAAGACACTAAAAACACCCGACCATCGTCAAATTTTCATTTTATAGATGGATAAGATTTCAAATTCTAAGCCTTGTGGTGGGTCTTGATGTGTGCCACATAAGAAAATATATGAGAGTTTTGTACTTATCATTTAAAATCATACTTAATGTTTAATAAATTACGAGTTAATATAGACATATAAATTATGAGTTAATATAGACATATGTTATGATATCTTTAAGTATTCATCCATAATTAATTAAGGACAAGTTTAGATAGATGCATTCTATAAGAGATTTGACTATTCATTATTAATTGGCTCTCTTCACT
>SNQJ01S0018949.1:25117-71546 GCA_010110895.2 Picea sitchensis
AGATACATTTTCAAATGAAGGAGATTGGGTTTTGGATTTATTCTCGGGTTCAGGTAAGAATTATGATCTAATATTTATGAAATCATACTTCAATCTTATATTATTTTTAATTTATGTATTTTTACAGTATCTAACTTCATTATTTATTTTGTATTTGGTTATTAGGTACAACATTAGCGTGTTGCTTACAGAAAGGAAGGAATTGCATAGCCATTGAAAGTGACCCAATGCAATGTAGTCTTATTCAACAAAGAATTAATGTTATTCCAGCTCTTCCAGATGAAATGCAAGAAGTTGTCTTGAGGAAAGGAGATTTTAGTGAATCAAAGGAGTTAAAAGTTTCAAAGGAACCTCAAGTACCATTAGGAGGAATGATTGGAAAGGATCACTTTGGAAAACTTGCGGATATCAAAGAGCCAATGGAAGAACAAAATGACACAATCGAAGCACAAAATGATGTCGAATAAGATGATAATGTGTCTGTTGAGAATGATGAATTTGGGATATATGATATTTTTGATTAGTTTTAAGATTCCCTTGAAGCCGATGCTCAATTTTGCAAATTTTTTATGAGCTATAATTGTAATGTTTTGACTTTCAGATTTTAAAATAAGAATGAAGATGTATCTATTGTTGTTTTGTGATGAACCTTTTTATTGTTTTATTTTTCATTTTAATTGTATGTGAATCACTATAAATTGGAAAATTTTACTAAATGTTGTCATTTTTTTACTTAAAATGTATAGAAATATGAAAGAAAATGATAATTTTTAATAAAATTTTGACTTTTTTTGTTCAATTATGTCCATAAAAATGCTTTGTTTGACATGTTATTTTAAAGGAATAAGTACCAAAATGTATAGGTTTTTTTATTATATATGGCTATAAAATGTATAGTTTTTTGCTAAATATTCAAAAATAATGTTATTTAACTACAATTGTTTTCTATGTATTGAAGTAAAGGTAAACAATGTGTTAAAAATGATGTTTTCCACTATATTTAAAAAATATGGAACAATAAATTAATTAAGGAGACACAATTATATGAAAAATCATAACTTCAAAAAATTAAATGGTTAAAAATATTTTTAAGATTGAAAGAAGCATGGAAAAATGACTAAAAACAATGTTGAATAAAAATAAAAATAAAAATTGAAAATTTTGAAAATAGATAAAAAAATAAGCATTTAATAAAATAATGTGGAAACATTGTTGACCGAAAAATTTAAAATATCGAAAAACCACCTAAAAACAAAGGGGGGGTGCCACTGGTAGCACCATTTTTAAAAACAAGGTAAAAAATTGGACCTCCGAAAGAACGAGAACTTTGTAGAGTTCTCGTTAAGTTGGTAACTATGTTTCCAACCACCTTCATCATGAACTATGTCTTCCCAGAGTTGAGGTGAAAAAATTTGATGGCTCCGATGCAATGGGATGGGTTACTTGAATGGAACATTATTTCTTCTTTCACAGCATTACTGATGATCTGGACAAAATTTGTTATGGTGTCCTTTATTTGGATCCTGAATGCTGGCAATTGTGGCAATGGCATAAAAATTCCCGCAAAGAGTATGTTACTTGGACACAGTTTGTTGTAGATATTTATGAACTCTTTAAAACCAACACACACCATTTGGATTGTTTGACCAGGCTAAAATAATTTGGCGTAGTGGAAAACTATATAACCACCTTTAAGAAATTGGATTTCAGAACGAATGGCATGTCTAATGCCTTCTTCTGGGAATGATTTATTACTGGCTTGAAGGATGACATTCAAGCCCATGTCCTAATGGCTCGCCCCTAGACTTGGTAGGAAGATACTCAATGTGCCAAGGAAGCATATAAGGTAGTCTCTTCCCAAAACCATAAACCCTCCTTTATTCTTCACCCTAGACCCAACAATCCCACCCCTCCTGCCTCTCCTCTAAAGATCCAAAAACTAACCCAGGCATAAATGGTTGAACACCAACTTAAGGGTCTTTTCTATAATTGTGATGACAATTTTTTTCTTGGAAACAAGGATAAGGAACATAATATTTTTATGGACATATCTGAGGTAGTTTCTGATGAGGATGACGATGCTCCCCATTCTTCAGAGCTACCCAATGCAGATGATCCTAACCCACCCTCTGATCCACCCGAAGTTGAATCATTGATTTCACTGAACACCCTCACTGGTTTTTTTGCTCCCCAAACCCTCAAGCTAATTGGCTACATTAAGCATAGGAAATTCACAATCCTATTTGATAGTGGTAGCACACATAATTTTATTAATCATCGCATTGCTCAAGAGACCATGAGTTATATACATGTAGTCAACAATTTCCAAATCATGATTACAAATGGTGGTTCCATGAAATGTGGGGGGTGTTGTGAAAATGTGTGCCTACAACTTGGTCAATACCACCTAAAATCTCATATGTTTGCTATCAACTTGTGTGGTTGTGACATTGTTCTCAGTGTTGAATGGTTACAAACACTTAGCCCCATTACCATGGATTTTAAATACTTCACCATGCAATTCCAATAGGAGGGACAACATTATCAGTTCCAAGGCATCATAGAAGGCTCCCCTGAGATCATTGGTTCCCACTAAATGGAAAATCTCCTCAAAAAATGTCATTCCAACATTATTTCCCAACTCCATTCCATTTAAGTCGTGGAGACTCCCTCGCCTACGATGCATCCCAACCTCTAATCTCTACTCTCCCAACACCAATTTGTTTTTAACCATCCCGAGGGACTTCCTCCTTCCTATGGCACCCATGATCATTACATTCCCCTAGTCCCTAGAATTCTTCCTCCAAATGTTCACCCTTATTGTCATCCCTTTTCCCATAAAAATGAAATTTAGAAAGTTGTTCATGAATTTCTAGTGGTTGGTGTAATCCATCCTAGTACCATCCCTTATTATTCTCCCGTAGGCATGGTACTCAATAAACAAGGCACCCAATGCATGTGTCCTAATTTTCATGCCCTCAATGAGACCAAAATCAAAGACAAATTCCCCATTCCTATCACTGATGACCTTCTGGATGAATTGAGTGGTGCTCAATACTTTACCAAACTTGATTTATGTTCTATCTACCACAAGATACATATGAAAGAGGAAGATATTCCCAAAACTGCCTTTCACACTCATGAGGGTCACTATGAGTTCTTGGTCATGCCTTTTGGCCTGTGTAATGTACCTTCCACATTTCAAAGTCTCATGAAGCATGTGTTTTTTCCTTTCCTCCATCACTTTGTCTTAGTTTTGTTTCATGATATTCTAATCTATAGTAAAACTTGGAAAGTCCATCTCTTCCATGTGGATCAAGTTATACACCTACTATCTTAGCACAAACTTTTTCTCAAATAGTCTAAATGTACTTTTGGAGCCTCTTAAGTAGAGTACATGGATCATATTATTGGAAAGGATGGTGTACATGTGGATCCCAAAAAAAATGAATCTATGAAGGAGTGGACTCTCCCTAAAACTCTTAAAAGTTTGCATGGTTTGCTAGGTTTAACATGCTATTATCAACAGTTTTTTCAGAATTATGGTAAAATTGCAGATACTCTCAAAGCTCTCCTTAAAAAGAATGCTTTCAGTTGAAATCTTGCAACTGATCAATCCTTCCAAGCCTTGAAGGAGGCTATGTGCACCAGGGAAAATTTTAGGGGCTATATATCACCCGTGGGATAATTTTCCATGATTTTTCCAAAAAAAAGATTCACCAATTTCCATTTTTTTTAAAAGTGATTCGCCCAAATTCTATAGAATAAAATTATTTTACCTTAAAAATAGCCCAAATTTTATAGAAAATATATAAAATCCTTAGAAATTTGAATATTTTTACATAAATATCACCAAACATTTTATAGTTTGCATATTAAGGACTAGTAAGATTCACCAAGATTTCTACATTCCGAGATAAATTTATACCCTTGAAATTATCCCCAATGTAGATGGCTCTTATTCTGGCACTTCCAAAATTCACCAAGACTTTTGTACTGGAGTGTGATGCTTCAAAGAAAGGAATTGGGGCAATCCCCATGCAATAAGGAAAACATTTGGCTTTCACTAGTAAAAACATTTCGAAGTGACATTTGAGCATATCCACATATGAAAAGGAAATGCTGGTTATTCTTCATGCAGTGGATCTCTAGTGTTTTTATCTATTAGGGAAATGATTCCAAATTAAAACTGATTATCGTAGCCTCAAGTATTTTTTGGAACAAATAATTTCATCCCCAGAGAAACATAAATGGGTAACCAATATGTTTGGTTATTATTATGAAATAATCTACAATAAGGGAAAATAAAATGTTGTTATTTATGCTCTTTTGAGAAAATATGAATACGAAGGGTACCTCTTTTACCTCTCTTTCATTGTAGCAGATTGGATTCAAGTAGTTCACCAATAACGGTTGCAAGACCCCAAAATTTATAGCCTAACCCAACAATTATAATAGAATCGTCAAGCCTCTCCAAGATACTCTTGGCACAATGAGGAGCTTCACTATAAAGGTCGCATATATTTAAGCAAATAGTCGAACCTTAAATTCATTGTGCTCTCTGAACTTCATGCTTCATCCACAACTGGGCATTCAAGATTTCACAAAACCTGTGAACGATTCAAATGCTATTTTTTCTAGGAAGGCATGAAACAAGACATCCACACCTTTTTGGCTGAATATGATACCTTCCAACGAAATAAGGGAAAAACAATCAAAACTCCAAGCACACTCCAACCACTCTCGATTCAGCCTGCCATATGGATGGATATTTCTATAGACTTCATTGTCGGCTTACCCAAATCAATAAATAATTCAATCATCATGGTTGTAGTAGATTGTCTTTCCAAATATGCTCACTTATGTGCTCTACAACACCCGTTCACCGCATCCACAGTGGCTCAAATTTTTATGGATAATATCTTCAAACTCCATGACATGCGTCACTCTATTATCTCCGACCGTGATCCAAATTTCACCAACCATTTTTTTCAAGAAATTTTCAAGCTCCAAGGAACCCAATTTCATCTCAACACAACCTATCATTCCCAAATTGATGGAAAAATTGAAGTTGTCAACAAGTTCTTGGAAACATATTTGAGGTGTTTTGCATCCGACCAATAAACTGATCAGTGGGATCAGTGGTTACCCCTAGCTGAATGGTAGTACAACACATCTTACCATTCTATCACTCATATGAATCCCTTTGAAGAAGTCTACAGTCAAAAGACATCGTATGTTCTATCCTACCTGCTAGGTGTACCCAAGGTTTAACAAGTCGAAAACACATTTACATTCTAAGCTACCATTCTTTGTACCCTTAAATAAAATTTGGTCATTGCTCATAATGGCATGAAGAAGCAAGTAGATCAGGGTCATTCCAAATGTCAATTTGTTGAAGTTTGTTGAAGGGGACCAAGTGTTTCTTTGTCTGCAACCTTATAAGAAAATTTCACTCAAATATGAACACTATCAGAAACTTTATCCCAAGTTTTATGGCCCTTATACGATTCTCTAGCATGTGGGGCCCATGGCATACAAGTTAGTGTTGCCCAGTCACTCTAAGATCCATCATGTTTTTCATGTCTTTTACTTAAAGAAAGTGATTGGAACTAAGTGTCAGACTCAAACCAGTCTCCTTCAGTTGGGTGAAGAAGGCTCCATTTGGTTGCAACCACAAGAAGTCTTGGACCAACGCAAGTGTCATATCCATCAACACACCATCAAGGAAGTTTTATTTCAATGTATGGATACAACACCCAAAGATCCCTCTCGAGAGCGAACTGCCATTCTGCAAAAAGTTCCCCATCTCCAGCCTTGAGGACAAGGTTGTTTTTCAAGGGGGAGGGCATGTTAGGGACCTCACCTCCCTAACCCCTCATGTAGGTAGAATAATATTTTTTCTATTTAATAAACTCTAACATTAGTAAATAAATCCTATATAATAATGTGAACAAGTCTAATGTAAGAAGACTTAATATAATTTTATGCTTCTAGAAATATCTTCCTCTAGAATGTTCTTTAGAAGATAGAATTAGTATAAATAGGAGTATAATGCATGGGAAAGTGATCCAAAAATCCTTATATGTTAAATTATTTCTCAAGCCTACATTAACTTCCAACTTGATTCGAAAATTATGACCATCTTGAATATTTCCAAAATAACATGTGAATCTCCTTACTTATCCAACTTCCATTAACTGATAAATAGATTATGGAAATAAAGAGTTGAAGTTGAGAGAAATAGAGATATAAATTAACAAGGAACATTACACAAGTTGATAATGGAGTTCACCCATCTTGGGCTATGTATCTGGGCCCGCTTCCAAATGAGAGACTGCTCTACTAATGCTTAAAATACTTGATACAATAATGACTCTAACTTGTGTTATTGAAGTGACCTTTTGATCTTTTGCACAAACTTAGTTGTGACTATCAAAATCATCTCCACCTCGGAAAACTGAAACTTTTGACTATAAACACTCTATATGTTTCTCACAAATTCCCAATGACACCAAATATAACATCGCCAAATTAACTCTCTTTGAGTTAATGGAAACATGACATGCTTATGAAGCTCTTACAAAGAAACTTTCATGAAACTCTCACCATAAACTTTACCATAAGAGATTTATAACCTAAGATACATAAATGAAACCCCCTTGGATACAATAACCCACGTTAGTTTCTATGTACCAAGCCAAAAATTTAAAACTCTTATACAAATGAGCTTTATTTCATATCCAGGAAAACATAACTCTATACAAAAGAAAAGTGGCACGGAATATTAACATCCTCAAACTCCTGTCCCAAGTGGTATAGCATGGGGGTTTATATAGGAAAGGTCAGGGTTCAATCCTTTCCCCGATCCGTTGGATTGTCGTAGGGAATTAACATATTCCTTAAATATTATTCTGTCAGTGGAACTAATCAAAATATATCTTGGCGCATTGTTTGGAGCTCATGGTTGTTAGCGGGGGTGGCGGAGGTTCAAACCTCGCACCCACAATTTTCTACACCATTTAATATTTAAAACATTAAATACATTGATTCCCACATGCCATAACATGTGTTCTCATGGCTTAGTTGTTTAAGTTTTTGTATTGGTATCGTAGAGGTTACAGGTTCGAATCCCATTAATCTCAAACAAACTTTTGGATACTTAGCCAACATGGGCCAATCAGGGGCTTCCACGTGGCATCCTCTGATTGGTCCATGTCATCAACTATACACATTCATCATGCCAATCACCTGTCACGTCAGCATGCCACATCATTCCATGCTGCCATGTGTCGTCTCGATGGTGATGACATGTTTCATTTGTATAGTTTCCTAAAGTTCCACGTTGCACTCTCTGGTGCTGCCATGTGTCACCCTCTTTTTCTTGTTTTGACAAAACTTCAGAAGACTGTAAATTTCTCATAGGACGTCTGTTTGAGCCCGTTCAAATTGCATTGGAAAGTTATCGTCGATCTCTATGCAATGGAGTCATTTTCATTATCATTTGAGACTATCAATGTTTTAAGCATTCTTAGATCCACCTGGATAATTCCTCCCCACTGAAAGCCTTTTGGACCACCAAAAGTATGGATTACTTAGCAAATAAATGAGTATATAGCTCCCTCACTTTTCCAAGATCTATCCATATTGATTTTCTTGGATGTACCCTTTTAATACCAACTCAAAGGTACTCCACATCACCCCATCGCAAAGTCCTAATTCTAATGTCAAGGATAAGATCTTCCTACAACTCATCTATATACTCAGGAGAAAAACCATCAACTATCGAAACGTGGACACCTTCATCTTTATCCATAATCACAGGAGGCTCATAAAGTTTCAAATTATCAACATTCACCATTGAATACATTTGGATATAAGATGGAAAATCTAAATGGAAAAATTATTACCAATCTTCTCCAAAATATCAAATGGACCATACCAGATTGGTTTGAATTTTTTACCTTCACCCTCCATTATTTCGTTGTTGATATGTAACCACACTTAATCACCAACTTAGAACTGATGATCAACCTAATGCTTGTCATGTCTCTCCTTGTACTTGGCTTGGCTCTTCTCTAATTATTCATGTACTGCCTAATATACCTACTCAATCCTATGAATAAACCTCTTAGCTTTGTCAGCATCATCTTGTCCATCCACTTTACTTGTCTTCCCGAAAGAAAAATCCATAGGTGATTTAGGCAAGTACCCCAAACATGTCTCAAAAGGATATCTCTGAGTAGAAGAATGCATGGCATGATTATAGGCATGATCATTCCACAACTTAGGATGTTTACTGCAATACCCTTGAAGAAAATGTATGTGACGTCCCCTCCATTACGACAACAAATAAGTGAGTACAAAAGAGGATTTTTTTTTTTGAAGCAAATGTTAGGACAAGTGATATGCGTAACAACATACATTAATAACTACACAATCAATCTCACCACAATAAATTTGAATGCAACATCACTATTATTCAATCAACCATATCACATAAAGATAACATAAGGAAGCTACCCACCCAACCTATCCTACAAGATTTGGACCTCCAAGACACATAATAAATGCTCAAGTCCAGGTTTCATCCAATTTATTTTGACCATTTAAGGTCTCAGTATTGGTGACTGTTCTGAAGAACAAGGATGTATCTAGTTCCCTTAACCACAATCATACTCTGATATTCATGACCAAATCCACAACATATCCTTCATAAATTCCTTAAACACAGAGTATAATCTATTACGTTTAACAAAACATTTAGAATTATTCACATGAAATGGACAAGAACATCTTATAACATCTATCGTGAGGGATAACAAAATTTCACTTAAAACGCATGTGAGAATCCACATATTAAGTTCTCTCTCCAGAAGGCACTAAACTTTTCATATAATACACCTGCTAACCCTAATAGAAAATAATCAATTTGTTTCAAGTTAGACTCACAACTTTCGTTTAATTCGTCCTCTAATCATAATGTCAACAATAGTTCTTAATTGGTAAGAGACAAGTTGAAATTCCGAAAATATAAAAACATCCATATTATGCATAATTAACATGATTATTTATTTTTTATCATGGAATTGTGCATATAAACTCTTATTTCATATCCAATGTAAGTTGGCCTATCTCAATGCATCATTATCACATAACATTTGTTGACTATCATTCAAAATCATAGGCACCAAAAATCTTAAGCTTTGAATACAATTTACTCCCCATAAATCTCACTCTAAGGCATCCTTAAGTTTAATTTTTTTTTTTAACTCTTAAGTAGGAACATAAAATTCTTAAAATAATCATTTTAAAAGTTCAACTAACTTAAGGATAGTCTATCCAACCATTACATAAATTAACTAGTATTAAGGGTAGCTTATACTATACCCAAAATTATTGGAGGTACCACTTCACTCTACAAGAATGGGAAGATATGAAATACTAATTTTTTTTATCCTAGATTATCAATTAAGGTAGTGGAACAAATAAAAATTAAGGAGTCAAATGTGTGAACACTCAAAGAATTCCCAAACTCCAATCAGTAAAATAATTTGGCAGATAATCAATAAATTTCAAATGACAGTAGCTGCAATTTTATTTGGAAGTGAATCAAATAAGTTTCAAATGAAAGGAGCTGGAATTTGATTTGGCAGTGATACAAATAAGTTTCAAATGACAGGAGCTGCAATTTGATTTGGTAGCAATACAATATTTTTCAATTATAGAAGCTGCAATTTGATTTGGCAGCGATACAATATTTTTCAATTACAGGAGATGCAATTTGATTTGGCAGCGTAAAAGTCTTAGTTCCAGAATTGCAACCATTTCAATAGTGCAAACATCGCCTAAGAAAAATTGAACTGCAATCTACCTCTACAACGATTGCTTTAAGAGCTAAGTTTTTGGATCTCTAGTTTATTTGTAGAGTCCCAAGAATTTCACATTTAAAAATGTGATTCAACTTTAAAACCACAACTTCTCTAACAATTAAATTCAAAAGGAGTTTACAAGTCATAGATCACACAACGAAATTTATGAACACCACCGATTTGCAAATAATTTACCAGACCACATGAACTTCTAAATTCAGATTTTCATTTAGTTTATACAATGACCATACAATTTTTTCTAAATTTTGGAGCTAAAATTTTAGATGGCAATGATCAATAATTATCTATATCCAGGGTTTTAAAAAATTATTTACAATGATCATAACCAGTTTATTTCCATAAATTCTAATTAAAATGCAGCGGTCATAGGGATTTCATAATTCTTGATGGTAAATTAAATTGGCAGCG
The DNA here is from genome assembly GCA_010110895.2 of Picea sitchensis. NCBI lineage: Eukaryota > Viridiplantae > Streptophyta > Pinopsida > Pinales > Pinaceae > Picea > Picea sitchensis. Next base: position 35,419 of record SNQJ01S0018949.1, read on the forward strand.
AATAACCAAATTCTAAACTTCAGAAATGAAAAAGCTTTTTTTTTTAAATCCCAAATATATTCTAAATCCTGGATTCACAAATAATATGGCAACGACCCTTGAGTTTAATTATCAGAATTTGTAATTAGATAAACGGCATGGATATGCAATAAATTTTCAGCGACTTCATAAATTTCCTAAACTTAAGATTGTAAAACCTAAGATGCAGCGACTCTATATTACCGGAATTGCATACAAGTTTACAGTATCGATGAAATCTAACTCCCAAATTTCCCATGATGTCTACAGTGACCAATGAATTTCTACACACAGGGTTTATAAATTTTAATTGGCAGCAACAAATAGACTTCAGAATTATGGATTGTAAATTAAAATGACAGTGAGAATAAAATTCATTTCTGGTTTATATATAATTTAGGCAGCATTCATAAGAGGCTCTAAAAATCTGTTCCTGCCATTTAATCTGGCAACAAACTACAAATTTTAAAATTCAGAAAGCAATTAAAAGTGTGATGTTCAACAACGAATTTCATACTCAGAAAATGCAACAAAATATAATTATTTTCCAAAAATGCAAATGTCTTGAAGGAATACATATGAATTTCTAAATTCAGGAGTTTTATTTAAAATTGGTAGCGAATACACAAACTTTTATGAATACTGAGTTGTAATTTAAAATGGCAGGGAATACATAAAATATAAATTTCTAGGCTGAAATGAAATGGCACTGAACCCAAGAGATTCAAACAAGATCACATCATGAATCTTCAACAAATTTATCAATTAAATTGAGAACTAAAACTTTTCAAATGGATTTTCAAAACTTTCAATCTACAAAATCTAATCTTGCTACATTAACAACTTCATAAATAAAATACTGGAACCAATGGAGATAGAGAGTTGATGATGTTCATCAACAACTTGCACTCCTCCTTACTCCATCTTGCTAATCACAAAGACTTCACGCATACCTCCTAGCCAATGCTAGGGGTACTCTTCTTCCCTCTTAGCCCCTTGAGTCGCAAAGAGGCCACACACAGGAAACCAACAAACAATAGCTCCAAGGCTTGCCTCGCAAGGTAGATCTTTCACAACTTCTACAAGCTTGGTATCCCAACTCTCACAAGTAAAACACAATCAAAACCATTTTGGCAACATAACTTTACCAAGAATAAGTGTGATTCATTTCCCTTCTACACCATTTGTTTTGTAGAAATGTCCACACCGACACATGTCCACATGCACAATTAATTAACTTTTTAATTGATTAAATTAGGATTATTAACCCACACACTTGTCACACTCTCCCCAAGTTGCACAAGTAATTTCCAATTTTATTTTATTTAAAAGGTCAATTTCCCTCACATTCCCCAATGTGTTCCTATTTTTGCTCTTAGTTGTCCCTTTATTCCCTAGATTCTCATTTAATGAGTGTCTCCTAACTAGATCTTAGTTAGAGTTAGATTATGAGTCTTCTTCTAGTTAGACTAGTGGTAGCTTGAATCTAGATACCACTCTATGTATACACCTGTTCTCTCATATTTTATTTCTTTCTATTTTAAAAATCCCTTTTAATATTTTCATGCACACATGTGCATTCCATCCAATCTTTAGATTTTTCTCACTTTTTCCTTAAATTGATTTATCTCTATTATTTTAATTTATTCAATATTTTAATTTAGTCCCGTAACTAAACTTCAACTTAGGCTTAGTCTTAGAATTAGGATTACACTTTTATTGGGATTTATATTTAATAAATTCATTTTTTAATTAATTATTTTAATCCGACAAGGTCTAATCAATTCAATGTTTTCTAGCCCACCGAGATTTATTGACTCAAGTTTTTTTAATTACAAGACATGCCCTTCAAGACACACCTCCTTGATCCAAGGGTGCCACTCGCCTTTGACTGGTTTTGGGACTTTGTCCAACCCTTGGAGTCAACACTCCACTAGGTCAACCTTGTGAGAGACTAAGGGCTTCTAAGGAATCAGGACTCTGCCTTATTGCGCGCTCCTTAGAAATATTTGTGAGTGACTGTCACAGTCCTCCCTCATGACATCGTGGACCTATCTAACTAGGTAATCGTTAAACTACGGTTTAGGACACATTGAGAGTGCTAGTAGGATTTGACAGGGACACCACCACACCTCTCCCTCAATGTATGGTTTCTATGCATGGCCCCTTTACTCCCGATGTGAGTCGGATTAGCATGCATTGCCAGCCTGCATCCATTGAAAAAAACACCGTCAATGATCCATATACATAAATCATACTATAATAAATCATATGTCACATGTGCATAAAATGAAATACTCAAACAAAACACAATCCACTCCTTGACTCAATCTGGAGTCCAATGAAGTCCATTGATTCCATCAGCATCCATAATATGTCATGTGTCCTACACACTCAGGAAAACTCGTCAATATCATCTGAAAATACATATATATCAAATAACAACAAGTCACAACACATCATCATCATCATCATCTATAATCCATAATCGAAATGAAATCACAATGTACCATAATCGGATCACTTGCGTGCAAGTATCCTCAAAGAATAAGTCAATAAAAGTGTGCTCGGTAGAGTGGGATGTTACATACACCCCCTCTTGTTTTAAACTTCGTCCCAAAGTTTGTACAATATATAAATGCAAGTAAATAAAAGTATCTGGCATAGATCTATATGTCTAATCTATCAAACAAGTAAGGAAACTGTTGACGCATCTCATACGCGTCCTCCCAGGTAGTCGAATGTGGACTATAATTGTCCCAATGGACCTTAACCTGATCAACTATTCGACGTTGTAGTTGTTGAATGTGATGGTCCATAATGCGGATTGGCTCTGCCATGAAAGCACCCTCGTCTGACACCTGCAAATAACTAATGTCAATAACATGTGAAGGATCACTAATATAATGTCTCAAAACAGATACATGAAATACATCGTGCATATGCCTCAAAGAATCAGGTAAGGCTAGTCAATAATCCATGAGTCCTTTCTTTTCCATAACTTCGAAAGGTCCCACAAACCTAGGAGAGAGTTTAACACCATTTCCAAATTTGATAGAACACTTGTGCAGTTTTACCTACAAGAAAATTGTTTCGCCAACTTCATAACTGCGGTCAACGCAATTCACATTTGCATATCTCTTATGCCGATCATGTGCTTCTTTAATCCTCTATCTTATAAATTGCATATGTTATTCTATTTCTTGGATCAACTCCAGTCCTACCAGGACCCTATCCTCAAGTCGATCCCAACTCAACGACGTCTGACACAGTCGACCGTAGAGAAACTCAAATGTTTCCATCTTAATCATACTTTGATAGTTGTTGTTGTATGAAAACTTTACTAGTGGCAAGAAATCCTCCCAATGTTTTTGTTGGTCCATTACATACACACGCAACATATCCTCCAAAATCTGGTTCATTCTCTCTATTTCTCTGTCTATCTCAGGGTGATACGCTGTACTAAAATTTAGTTGTGTTCCCAAAGCCTCTTGGAAACTGGTCCAAAATCATCCTATAAACATTGGTACTTTATCGGATATGATATTTCTTGGTACTCCATGTAATCTCAAAATATTGCTAGCAAATACTCTTGCGATGTATGGCACCTAATACGTCATATGTACTAGAATAAAGTGTGCACTCTTTGTCAAGGTCTCAACTACCAAAAAAATCGAATCGTTCCTTCTTTCCGTCAGTGGAAATCCAATGATAATGTCCATCGAAATGACCTCCCATTTCAACTTGGGAATAACATGTGGATTTAACAATCCCGCTAGATGTCTATGTTTGGCCTTCACTTGCTAACATTCTAGACATCTTGCCACGTAACTAACTATGCCTTCTTTCATTTATTTCCAGAAGAATAAAGGCTTAAGGTCTGCCTTCATCTTCGTGACTCCCGGGTGAGCCATGTACACTGCTCGATGCGCTTCACTCAAGATTAAATTTCTTAATTCGTCATTAGGCGGTACATAAATTCTTCCATTAAATATCAACAATCCATCATTGTCTAAAGAATAACCTTCATACTTAGGTATCATCATGCCATCTTGTATGATATTATTCTTAACTTCCTTGTACCATTCATCATCTATGTGTAAGGCTAGAATATTTTCTCAAAGATTTGTCTTAAGTGGTATTACTGAGAATATGTGTGGTCTCTGACTCAATGCATCTGCCACTCTTTTCACCGTTCCTTTAACGTAAGTAATCTCAAAATCGTATTCGCTAATTAATTCCGACCAACACTTGTGTCGTGCGTTCAAGTCACTCTATGTAAATATGCGTTGCAATCCACAATGATATGTCTTTAATTCAAATTTTCATCCAATCAGATAATGTCTCCAAACTCTCAAGGCATATACAATTTCTAATAATTCCAAGTCATGTGTTGCGTAGTTCTCTTCATGCCTTCTCAATTTCCTTGAAATGTAAGCCATCACTTGACCATATTGCATCAAAAATACGCCTAAACATTCCTTAGATGCGTCCATGCATACCAATAATTCTTTTTTCATGTTGGGGATTTTCAGTATTGGTGTTGTTGTAAAAAAATCCTTAATATTTTGAAATGCTTCCGCGCATTTTTCTGTCCAAATGAACTTCTTGTTTTTCTTTTGCAATTTAGTGATCAGATTTTCTCTCTTTGAAAAACCTTCGATGAGACTTCAATAATATCCTACTAAAACCATAAAGCTACATAATTTTTTTACATCTGTCGGTGCTAGCCATTCCATAATAGCCTCTACTTTCACTGGATCCACAATGATAACTTCACCAGATATGATATGTCCCAAGTAATGAATCTTTGATTAGTAAAAAGAACATTTCAATAGTTTCACATACAATTTGTTTTCTCGTAGACATTGTAGGACCAATATTAAATGTTCATGATGTTCTTCTTTCATCTGAGAACAAATCAGTATGTCATCAATAAATACTTAAACAAACTTTTCCATGTATTCACGAAACACCCCATTCATCAAAATCATGAATACCCCTTGGGAATTCGTCAATCCGAATGGTAAAAATGTAAACTCATAGTGTCTGAATCTCATCTTAAATGCGGTCTTGGGGATATCTTCTTCCTTAATATGTAATTGATGATATCCCGATCTCAAATAAATCTTATAAAACATCGTCACTCCCTTCATATGGTCAAACAAATCATCTCTTCTTGGCAACATATACTGGTTCTTGATTGTCACTTTGTTCAATTGACGGTAGTCAATACAAAGTCTCCACGATCCATCCTTCTCACAAAAATAACTAGCGCACCCCAAGATGACACACTTGAACGTATAAGTACCAAATCCAACAATTCCTTCAATTTCATTTTCAACTCCTGCAATTCTGGCGTTAACATCCGATATGGCGTTCTCACTATTTTTTCAGTTCCAGGTTTCAAGTCTATTGTAAGCTCTAACTCTCTTTCGAGTGGTAAACCTGGTAACTCTTCTAGAAACACGTCTACAAACTCTTGTACTACAGGAAGGTTTTCTAATCCTTTTACCTCGCCCTTTTCATTTAGCGCTAATATTGCATAAATCTTTCATCCCTTGCACATATTCTTCTGTAGTTGTAGGGAAGAAGTAAATCTCAAGGACACCCCTTGGTTCCTTTCTGCAATTACTCTACTTTGTCCCAAATCATCTGTTAAGCTTAACCATTTTGTCTTACAGTTAAGTATCCCATCATGCGATTCTAACCAATCCATACCAATCACTATATCATAAGATCCTAAGATCGTGACATATAGGTTGACCTTCGTTACAAAATCTCCCAAGTTAATGCTACAGTCCGTAAGCTTTCCTCCAACCTTTTTTTGGCACCCGATGCCATTTCTACATATTTGAACTCATCATTCTCGATTTCCTTTACCTTAATTATCTTTAGTGTTGTACTAGAGATAAAACTCTTTGTAGCACCTAGATCTATCAATATACTAAAAGTGTGGTCGGCGATTGTACCTGACATCTCGAGTACAATGGAATGGTACTCGACCTGGCAATTATTCACCATTGCATGTATCCTATGGGCCTTCCCCAAATCTCCAACTGTATTGGGTCCTAATGATCTGACTGCTTTGGCCTTCTCAATCAAACAATCTCGTTGGTAATGTGGTTCTCCACATGTTCAACATCCAGTCTTCGGTCCAATGCTCCTAGTCCTTGAAGTATGATATGTTGACATAGTACTCTGTGATCCTGGTTTATTCTATTGAACATGCCTAAAATGTTTTTGTTGTTGCGGACGACGTTGTTGTTGTGGTGGTCCTCTATAAGGAGTCCTCTGCTGAGGTGCCTGTCATCGCGGTGTAGAGAACATAGGTCCTCTAGGTGTATCTATATGCCCTAAAGTTTGTCTGGATGGTGTATGATGTTGCTACACTCTTGATGTCATATGTTCAGTCGATATAGAAAGAGTCATGCCTTGACCCCCATTGTTCAGCTCTTCCTCAGCTATAAGGGCCTTTTGAATTGCGTCGTGCAATGGTTGAGGCATTAGGATCCTCACCTTCGCACAAATTTTGAAGTTAAGGCCGAACAAAAACTTGTTGACCTTTAACTTCTCCATGTTCAGATGTGGATCATACCTAAGTATCTCCATGAATCTGGCCTCATACTCTGGCACTGTACGACCACCCTGTCGTAAGGTGTTGAACTTATTAAGCTGGAACTCAATGAATTCCTGAGACAAGTACCTCTCTTGGAACTGTTCCTCAAGAAACTTCCATGACACATCTTCGACGACCATGTTTAGCTAAGGTAGGAGAGTCTTCCACCTTAGAAGAGCACTCCCCTTCAATTTAAATACCTCCATGTGGACTTTCATGTTGGAGGTGTAATCACGAAGTGTGAAGAACATTGCCATATTCTCCAACCATGCCTTGGCAACTAAGTTGTCCGGGGCACCCTAGAACTCGGGAAATTTTACCTTCTCGATTTCTCTATGTATACTACTATTACCAGCTGAAGCATGTTGTGAAGCCTCATTAGGAACATACGCTCTACCCTCATCTCTATCCAGGAGGTTGATCAACGCCTCTGACATCCTCTGGAAGGATCTCATCATACCTACCACATCTCCCACAACAAGTTACTCCTAATCAATAATATGCTCTTCTCCCTGGGAGTTAGACCCATCTGGTGTGGATACTATCGGAGGTGTCACACCTATTCCTCCTGCACCACATCATCTACTTCCCCTTCATCCTCTAACCATGATTACCTGCACATACAATTTCAAAATTTAATTAGAAATATAATTTTAATTATTTGATTAACACAATGGAAGGTGTAATGGTCCAATGTCGCAGGGTTGAACCTGCTTTGATACCATATGTGACGTCCCCTCCGTTATGACAATAAATAAGTGAGTACAAAATAGGTAAATATTTTTTTTTGAAACATATGTTAGGACAAGTGATATGCATCACAACATGCATTAATAACTACACAATCAATCTCATCACAATCAATCTGAATGAAATATAATTCAATCAACCATATCACATAAAAATAACATAAGGAATCTACCCGCCCAACCTATCCTACAAGTTTAGGACCTCCAAGACACATAATCAATGCTCAAGTCCAAGATTCATCCGATTGATTTTGACCATTTAAGGTCTTGGTACTGGCGATTGTTCTGAAGAACAAGGAGATATCTAGTTCCCTTAACCACAATCATACTTCAATATTCATGACCAAATCCACAACAATATCCTTCATAAATTACTTAAACATAGAGTATAATCTATTATGTTTAACAAATCATTTAGCATTATTCACGTGAATCGTGAAATAACATCTTATAACATCTATTGTGAGGCATAACAAAATTTCACTTAACATCCATGTGAGAATCCACACATTAAGTTCTCTAGCCAAAAGGCACTAAACTTTTCATATAATACATCTGCTAACCCTAACAAAAAATAATCAATTTGTTTCAAGTTATACTAACAACTTTCGTTTAATTCATCCTCTAATCACAATGTCAGCAATAGTTCTTAATTGGTAAAAGATAAGTTAAAATTCCAAAAATATAAAAATATCCATATTATGCATACTTAACATGATTATTTAATCGTTATCATGGAATTGTGCATATAAACTCTTATTTCATCTCCAATGTAAGTTTTCCTATCTCAATGCATCATTATCATATAACATTTTTTGACTGTTGTTCAAAATTATAGGCACCAAAAATCTTAAGCTTTCAATACAATTTACTCCCCATAAATATCACTCCAAGGCATCCTTAATTTTTTATTTTTTTTTTAACTCTTAAGTAGAAACATAAAATTCTTAAAATAATCATTTTAAAAGTTCAACTAAATTAAGGATAGTCTATTCAACCATTACATAAATTAACTAGTATTAAGGGTAGCTTATACTATACCCAAAATTATTGGACGTACCACTTCACTCTACAAGAATGGGAAGATATGAAATACTAAATTTCTTGATCCTAGATTATCAATTAAGGCAGCGAAACAAATAAAAAATAAGGAGTCAAATGTGTGAGCACTCAAAGAATTCCCAAATTCCAATTAGTAAAATAATTTGGTAGTTAATCAATAAATTTCAAATGACAGGAGCTACAATTTGATTTGGTGATTTGGCAGCGAATCAAATATGTTTCAAATGACAGGAGCTGCAATTTGATTTGGAAACAATACAAATAATTTTCAAATGACAGGAGTTGCAATTTGATTTGGCAGCAATACAATATTTTTCAATTACAGGAGCTTCAATTTGATTTGGCATCGATACAATATTTTTCAATTACAGGAGCTGCAATTTGATTTGGCAGCGTAAAAGTCTTAGTTCCAGAATTGCAACCATTTCAACAGTGGAAACATCACCTAAGAAAAATTGAACTGCAATCTACCTCTACAGTGGTTGCTTTAAGAGCTAAGTTTCTGGATCTCCAGTTTATTTGTAGAGTCCCAAGAATTTCACATTTAAAAATGTAATTCAACTTTAAAACCATAACTTCTCTAACACTTAAATTCGAAAGGAGTTTACAAGTTAGAGATCACACAATGAAATTTATGAACACCACCAATTTTCAAATAATTTACAAGACCACATGAACTTCTAAATTCGGATTTTCATTTAGTTTATACAACGACCATACAAATTTTTCTAAATTACGGAGTTGAAATTTTAGATGGAAGCGATCAATAATTATCTAAATCTAGGGTTTGCAAAAATTATTTACAATGATCATAACCAGTTTATTTCCATAAATTCTAATTAAAATGCAACAATCATAAGGATTTCATAATTCTCGATAGTAAATTAAATTGGTAGCGAATAACCAAATTCTAAACTTTGAAAACGAACACCCCCCCCCCCTCTTTTTTTTTAAATCCCAAATATATTGTAAATACTGGATTCACAAATAATATGGCAACGACCCTTGAGTTTAATTGTCAGAATTTGCAATTAGATAAGAAGAGAGCATATGCAATAAATTTTCAGCGACTTCATAAATTTCCTAAACTTTAGATTGTAAAACCTAAGATGCAATGACTCTATATTACCGGAATTGCATACAAGTTTACAGTATCGATGAAATCTAACTCCCAAATTTCCCATGATGTCTACAGTGACCAATGAATTTCTACACACATGGTTTATAAATTTTAATTGGCAGCAACAAATAGACTTCGGAATTCCGGACTGTAAAATGACAGTGAAAATAAAATTCATTTATGGGTTATATATAATTTAGGAAGCATTCATAGGAGGCTCTAAAAATTCGTTCCTGTCATTTAATCTGGCAGTGAACTTCAAATTTTAAAATTAAGAAAGCAATTAAAAGTGTGATGTTCAACAATGAATTTCATACTCAAAAAACGAAATAAAATAGAATTATTTTCTAGAAATGCAAATGTCTTGAAGGAATACATGCAAATTTCTAAATTCAGGATTTGTATTTAAAATTGACAGGAAATACACAAACATTTTTGAATACTGAGTTGTAATTTAAAATGGCAGCGAATACATAAAACCTAAATTTCTAGGATGAAATGACATGGTAACGAACCCAAGAGATTCAGCCAATATCACATCATGAATCTTCAACGAATTTATCAATTAAATTCAAAACTACAATAGTTCAAATGGATTTTCAAAACGTTCAATCTACAAAATCTAATCTTGCTACATTAACAACTTCAAAAATAAAATACTGGAACCAATTAAGATAGAGAGTTGATGATGTCTGTAAACAAATTGCGCTCCTCCTTACTCCATCTTGCTAATCACAGAGACTTCACCGGTACCTCCCAACCAATACTAGGGGTACTCTTATTCCCTCTTAGCCCCCCAAGCCTCAAAGGGGCCACACACAGGAAACCAACAAACATTAGCTCCAAGGCTTGCCTCACAAGGTAGAGCTTCCACTCCTTCTACAATCTTGGTATCCCACCTATCACAAGTAAAACACAATCAAAATCATTTTTGCAACATAACTTTACCAAGAATAAGTGTGATTTGTTTCCCTTCTACACCATTTGTTTTATAGAAATTTCATCACTGACACATGTCCACATGCACAATTAATTAAATTTTTAATTAATTAAATTAGGATTATTCACCCACACACTTGTCGCACTCTCCCCAAGTTGCACAAGTAATTTCCAATTTTATTTTATTTAAAAGGTCAATTTCCCTCACATTCCCAATGTGTTCCTATTTTTGCTCTTAGTTATCCCTTTATTCCCTAGATTTTCATTTAATGAGTGTCTCCTAACTAGATCTTAGTTAGAGTTGGATTATGATTCTTCTTCTAGTTGGACTAGTGGTAGCTTGACTGTATATACCACTCTATGTGTACACCTATTTTCTCATATTTTATTTCTTTCTATTTTAAAAATCCCTTTTAATATTTTCATGCACACATGTGCATTCCATCCAATCTTTAGATTTTTCTCACTTTTTCCTTAAATTGATTTATCTCTATTCTTTTAATTGATTTAATATTTTAATTTAGTCCCATAACTAAACTTAGAATTAGGCTTAGTCTTAGAATCAGGCTTAGACTTTTATTGGGATTTATAATTAATAAATTCATTGTTTAGTTAATTATTTTAATCTGACAATGTCTAATCAATTCAATGTTTTCTAGGCACCTAGATTTATTGACTCAAGTTTTTTTTTTTAATTACACAACGTACCCTTCAAGACACACCTCCGTGCTCCAAGGGTGCCACTCGCCTTGACTGGTTTTGGGAATTTTTCTGACCCTTGGAGTCAACACTCCACTCGGTCGACCTTGTGAGAGACTAAGGGCTTCTAAGGAATAAGGAATCTGCCTTATTGTGCACTCATTAGAAATCTTTGTGAGTGACTATCTCAGCCCTCCCTCATGACATTGTGGACCTCTCGAACTAGGTAATCATTAACCTACAGTTCAGGCCACAACAGGAGTGCTAGTAGGATGTGACAGGGATATTTCCACACCTCTTCCTCAATGTTTGGTTTCTTTTCATGGCCCCTTTACTCCCTATGTGATTCATATTAGCAAGCATTGTTAGCCTACATCCATTGACAAAAACTCTGCCAATGATCCATAATATACATAAATCATACTATAATCAATCATATGTCACATGTGTGTCAAATGAAATACTCAAACAAAGTACAATCCACTCCCTGACTCAATCCAGAGTCCAAAGAAGTCCATTGATGCCATCAACATCCATAATCTGTCATGTGTCCTGCACACTCATGAAAACTCGTCAATATAATTTTCCAATACATATATATCAAATAAAAACAAGTCACAACACATCATCATCATCATGTATAATCTATAATTGAAACGAAATCGCAATGTACCATAACCGAATCACTTGCATGCAAGTGTCCTCAAAGAATAAGTCAATAAAAGTGTTCTCGGTAGAGCAGGATGTTACAATTTACCACTATTTTGTTCACCATCTCTATATGTCCATCTTCCTACACATGAAAAGTAGTGCTCTTATTTAACTTAATTTCCATCAACTCCCACAAACTAGACCAAAACTTCCCCAAGAATCGAGAGTCTCGATCAAATACAATAGATGTAGGTAGCCCAAAATTAACCCAAACATTAGCAAATAACAACTATTTTGTTTGTTCAGTTATGAATTGCTTCCTACAAGGCATTAAGATACACATCTTACTAAACCTATCCACTATGACATACAAGTAATCATGACCTATTCTAGACATCGACAAACCCATTATAAAATCCATGGACAAACTTTCCCATGGTTGAGAAGGTACTAGAAGTGGTTTATGTAACCCCAACTTTCTATTTCTAGGCTTACTTGTGGCACACAAAACACACCCTTTTACATACTTGGAAACTGTTTCATCAAAGATATTGTTATTTCATTTGAATGAATGAAACAATTTCCAAGTATGTATGTATGGGCTTCCTTGATTACATTTTCTCTTTCATCCCTGGGTATACAAAGCTTTCCAATATGATATAATAAAATATCATACACATGATAATCCAATTCTTTATTTTGATTTCCATGAGTTATAACTTCATACACGTCTTTAAAGTCATCATCTCTAGCATATTTTTCAACAAAACTTTCATGAGCTAAAGAATTATGCTTTAGTATTGTATATGCATTGATTATTTGTCTTGATAACATGTATGCAACCTTATTAAGAATGCCCTTCTTATACTTAATTACCAAATTAAATTTCTGTAAGAAACCCATCCATCTAAAGTGTCATGATTGTTGTAGCTTGGTATGTGATTGCAAATATTGTAAGGGTTGATGATATGTGTGAATTATTGTTTCCTTCCCCATTAAGTAATGCTTCCACTTTTTAACACTTTGTACTAAAGCATACAATTACTTATCATATGTTGGATATTTAATTACTTCTTGAGTAAAAGTTTTAGAATGGTAACAAATATGTTTACCTCACTGCATCAAGATTTCTCCCATGGCATATCCACTTGCATCAATTTGTATTTCAAATGGCTATTGCAGATCTGGCGGAGCCAAAACTAGTGTAGTACTTATTTTCTCTTTCAATGTCTCGAAGGCTTTCTATTGCTTCCCTCCCCACTAAAAGACTTGGGTCACACTTGTTAATGCATGCAAAGGGGCTACTATGAAAGATAAATTAGCAATAATTTTCCTCCATTATTGTACTACCCCTAAGAATCTCATGACTTATGTGGCAGTGTTTGGATTAGGCCAATTCACGATGGATTCCACCTTAGAGGGATCTATCTTCAACTGACCAGTCCCTACAATATATCCCAAGTACACTAGAGAGGTTTTTCCAAAATCACATTTAGACATCTTTACGTACAACTTATCCATTTTCAAAAGTTCAAATACTTTCCCAACATGCATTACATGATCTTCCCATCTTCAACTAAAGACCGAAATATCATATAAGTAGACAATGACAAAATCATCTATAAAAGGATTAAATATGTCATTCATTACCCTCATAAATTCCACATGTGCATTGCATAAACCAAATGGCATAACCAACCATTGAAATAATCCCTATTTTGTATTGAAATAAGTTTTCCACGCATCACTTTTTGCAATTCTAATTTGATGGTAACCACTTCTCAAATCTAACTTAGTGAAATACACAACATTTTCCAACTGATCAAATAAATCATCAATTCTAGGAAGAGGAACCAACACAATAGGAGATCCAATAATTCCATGTATTGTCTTTCTTTGGAACCAACACAATAGGATATCCACATTGAGAGGAACTCGACCTTATGATTCCCTTATCGAGAAAATCCTAAACTTGTTTATTTATCTCATCACTCTCTATCACTGATGACTTGTACATATTAATATTAGGAAGAGGAGCATCATGCTACAAATAAATTTTATGTTCAACCTCCCTCTTGGGAGGCAACCATGTAGGTTCCTGAAATAGCTCATCATATTTAGAAATAATATTTACCAATTCTTGCTTATAATCTTGCTCACAACCTAAAAAAGCATCTGATACGTCTTTCTCTTTGTTCTTCACCATCATGAGAAAAAAATATTTACTAGCACTTACAAGTCTCTTCATTTGTCCCGTTCTCACTAACGAAACATTAGTTTTAATATGGTGAGCTCTAACAATGTATTCAATCTTGTATTTGAATAGGTGATACTTGTTTTCTTCATGATAGAATATGGATTTCCTGTCATATAAGTATGGACTACCCAAGACAATACCACAAATTTCAAGTGGCATTACGTCCAACTCAACCTCATCAATGAACTTGGAAGTAATTGCAAAATTGATTTTACACTTCTTAGTTACTTGCAACTTAGCATCCTCACATACCCAACCCAATGGATATGCTTTCACATGAGGTGTGGTCTTTAAACCCAACTTCTTAACAATTGCTTCAGATATTAAATTAACTTGAGATTCTCTGTCAAAGAAAGTATTTATCTTTGTTTTCTTCGCTATGACCCTTATATGAAAAACATCACTTCGTTTTTTTTTAATTAAGAACACTTTCCAATTTAGAATATTGAAATGAAGAAATAGAACTAGCAGTAGATATACCTTTACTTTCCATTGATGTGATCTTAATTTCATCTCCTGAATCCGATCCTAGATCTTGTTGAGCTCCTAGATCTTGTTGAGTTGTTGTAGTAGTATTTTGTTTCTCCTTGTTCTAAAACTTCTTTGATCGCATCTCTGGATGCATCTTCCAACACTTTTCCTCCTCGTGTCCTTTCTTCTTGTATTGAGAACATGTAGGCTTCTTTTCAAATTTCTTTACTGTAGTTGAATTCTTACTCTTCATTTTTCCCTTCGACTGCTTCACGAATTTGTGTGGCTTATTATCCTCAAACACATGCATTCGCTTGATAGTTTCAAGATGAGTAGCTTTTACTGACACTTTGTCAATATTAGTAGGATGAAACATCAATATAGTATGTCAAAGATATGAATTCATACCACCAATATGTTTTAGAAGAGTTTCACAAGTATATAATGGAATTCCTAAAGATAATGCTTTCTTCTTAAATTATTGTGTATAATCCTGAACATCTTTCCCTTTACTTTGCCTTAGACGTGTCCAATTAATTATTGATGTTTGCATATAATATAATGGATAAAATGTTTCCTTGATGCAACAATAAATTCATCCCAAGAAGAAATTATTTTACCTTGTTGGATGATATTAGTTTTTGTCTTACTTTCCCACCATACCAACGTTGTGTCGCCCAGGCAAAGAGTAGCCAACTGTATATTTGTAGTTTCATCCAATATTTTATATATCCTGCAATATACTTCAATATGTTTGATCCAATTGTCCATCCTCTATGCATTCAATTCTCCATCATAAATAGAAAAATCAAACTTTACATCTAACTTTAATAAAGAAAATCATGAGTATGATAATGAGAAGACTTCTTATAAGGATTCTTCTTATGAGATGAATGTTCAATTTCATCATAAGAAGAAGACGATGATGATGATGATGATGATGATGATGATGATGGGGGTGAAGGAGGCTTTGGAGGTTCTTCACCTCCTCCTTATCCTTTAGATTTTATCAATGTTCATGATGGACCACATTCATTTTGATGAGGGGTTCCTCTTTTCTTTTCTCGGTCTTCCCACAATTCCTTCAGCATCACTTTCATCTCAAGGAACATTTTTCTAAATTCCCTATCAGCCTCGGAAAGACCATCTCCATGCTCCATTTATTTCCTTCAAAATACTCATCCAATTTCAGGATTAAATTATTCAAGTATGCCTTCACCTTGATTGGATTTGGAACTCATAATCATTCACTTGTAAACACCTGCCAAACCTGGCTTTGATACCAAATTGATTCGAAAATTATAACTAATTCGAAAATTATAACCGTCTTGACTATTTGCAATATAACATGTGAATCTCCTTACTTATCCAAATTTCATTAACTGATAAATAGATTACGGAAATAAAATGTTGAAATTGAGATATTTTACCTTGTTGGATGATATTATTTTTTGTCTTACTCTCCCACCATACCAACGTTGTTCCACCCAGGCGAAGAGTAGTCAATTGTATCTTTGTAGTTTCATCCAATATTTTATGAACCTACAATATACTTCAATTTGTTTGATCCAATTTTCCATCTTCTCTGCATTCAATTCTCCATCATAAATATAAAAAATCAAACTTTACATCTAACTTTAATAATGGAAAATCATGAGTATGATAATGAGAATACTTCTTAGAAGGATTCTTCTTATGAGATGAATGTTCAATTTCATCATAAGAAGAAGAAGACGACGACGACGACGATGATGATGATGATGGGGGTGAAGGAGTCTCTAGAGGTTATTCACCTCCTCCTTATCCTTCAGCTTTTACCAATGTTCATGCTGGACCACATTCATTTTGATGAGGGGTTCTTTTTTCTTTTGTCGGTCTTCCCACAATTCTTTCACCATCGCTTTCATCTCAAGGAACATTTTTCTAAATTCCCTATCAACCTCAGAAATACCATCTTTATGCTCCATTTCTTCCCTTAAAAATACTCATCCAATTTCAGGATTAAATTCTTCAAGTGTGCCTTCACCTCGATTGGATTTGGACCTCATAAGCATTCACTTGAAAACACCTATCAAACCTGGTTCTGATACAAAATTTATTCGAAAATTATAACTAATTCAAAAACTATAATTGTCTTGACTATTTGAAATATAACATGTGAATCTCCTTACTTATCCAAATTTCATTAACTGATAAATAGATTACAGAAATAAAATGTTGAAATTGAGAGAAATAGAGATGGCAATTAACAAGGCACATTACACAATTTCTTAACGGAGTTCACCCATATTGGGCTACGTCTCTTGGCCTACTTCCAAATGAGAGACTTCTCTATTAATGCTCAAAATAATTGATACAATAATAACTCTAACTTTTATTTTATAAGTGATATCTTGATATGATGCACAAGCTCAGTTGTGACTATCAATATCAACTCCGCCTCAAAAAATCCATACTTTTGACTATGAACACTCTATATGTTTCTCACAAATTTCCAATGACACCAAATATAGTATCTCCAAATTAACTCACTCCAATTTAATGGAGACATGACACGCTTATGACGCTCTTACAAAGAAACTCTCTTGAAACTCTCACCACAAACTTCACCACAAGATCTTTTTAACCCAAGATACATAAATGAAACCCCCTTGGATACAATAACCCATGTTAGTTTCTATGTACCAAGACAAAACTTTAAAACTCTTACAAAACTGATATTTATTTCATATCCATGAAAACATAACTTTATAAAAAAGAAAAGTGGCATGAAATCTTGGCATTCTCAAACTCTTGTCCTAAGTGATATAGCATGGGGGTTTATATAGGAAAGGTCGAGGGTCGAGCCCTTCCCTGATCCATTGGATTGTCGTTGGGAATTAACATAGTACTTAAATATTATTCCCTCGATGGAACTAATCAATGGATATCTTAGTGCATTGGTTGGAGCTCGTGGTTGTTAGCGGGGGTGGCAGAGGTTCAAACCTCTTTCCCGCCATTGTCTACACCACTTAATATTTAAAACATTAAATACATTGATTCCTACATGCCATAACATGTGCGCTCATGTATTAGTTGGTTAATCCATTGTATTGGTATCACGTAGGTTACAGGTTTGAATCTTGTCGAGCCTGAACAAACTTTTTGATGCGTAGCCAACATGCGCCAATTGGGGGGATGCCACGTGGCAGCCTCTGAGTTTTCCATGTCATCAACTATACATAGTCAACTTGTCAAGGATCGATCATGTCAGCACACCAAGTCATTCCATGCTACCACATTTCATCCTAATGGTGATGACACGTGTCATCCGTACAATACCATGTGGCACTCTCTGGTGTTTCCATGTGTCACCCTCTTTTTCATGTTTTGACAAAACTTCAAAAGACTGTAATTTTCTCATATGATATCCATTTGATCCCATTCAAATTGCATTGGAAATATCTCGTCGATCTCTATGGAATGGATTCATTTTCATCGTCATCTGAGACTATCAATTTTTTTATCATTCTTAGATCCACTTGGATTAGAAAGTCTTGTCTTGAGATTTTTTTTATAACTGAGATCTACTTTGTTGGAGGCTTTCCACTCAAAGAGGCAATTTAACTTGGCTTTATAACAATAAAGGTATCATTTTTTATGTTATTTTTCTCTATATTTCATTGTTTCTACTAGTATTCGTCAAATTTATTTTGATCTTCTTTGCATAATACATATGGTACCTTATAGAAAACATCACCTAAGCCCAAAAATTTTATTTTAATCTACTCACAATCAAGATACCTTTACATAGTTCTCTTGGATTCCCCTCGCCCCCTACCATTTGGTTAGGAAAGGCTCGGAGAATCACATTCAGTTGATGGACTAATGGGGTCATTCACATAATTCAACCCTTATGGTCAACCCATACCTCCTTATGGTACTAAAAAAAATCAAAACCCTTATGGAGGGACCCCACATTATACCCCCCCAATGAGTGCACCATATTCCGCATTTCCCACTCCTCCTCTTCAAATACATGGGGTGTACCACCCTACACATCCCACAACCTTATACAACAATCAGGTACACTGACCCAAGGATAATTGCAGGGCCCACCATACAACCAAAGTAGTGGAGGAGGACCCTCAACATATTATAATCCATATTGAACTCCACAATATAATAATCCATATTATCCTTTTCTTGGTCCCCCTCAACCTACTACCCCACCACCACAAGGGAAACAACAGGTAGGTTTCAAATTTGTTCAACCCTCTTTCATGCAGGAAGTTCAAGATTTTGAACAACTTAACATTGTAATCCTGATTTGCTAGCCAAATAATTCCAAAAAAAAATGAAAGAATAAAGGAAACACAAACCTTGGACAGGGGGAAACCCTTAACAATAAAACCCTCAAGCAAGGGGAAATCCTAACCATGGTAATCAAAACCAAAACATAGGTAACACCAATGGAAAAAAATGACAAGGAAACAATAAATACCTAAAAACAACTTTCCTTACATATTCTGTAGTGAGTATGGGAATTACACTCACCATTGTGCCCAGATCGCTAACTACAAGAAAATGAAGGAGTTTATGAATCCACAGAGACCCCCTACCCTGTAAGTTCCAAAAAACTACCTTCAATCCAAAAAACCATTGTTTCTACAAAACATAATCCCTCATTAAGGAATGATCACCATAAAATAGGAAGTGGTTCCCCCTACACAACAAATGGGTCAATACCATAACCTCAAGCAAGCAAAACCAAAAAATCATATAGATCACAGTATCCTCCTTACGAAAAAGGAATATATCCTCCTCCAAATCCACAACCATCAATAATACATGCATCATGATTCTAGTCTGATCACTTTAGAAGCACCCCAATTACCAATGGGTCAACCTTTGATGATCTTGCATCCCAATAGTGACCCCACCCCACATGTACCCTGAGCACCTCTAAGGTGCAATGTTCATAACCCACATGCCAACGAAGCTCATAGCTATAGTCTTGTTGACGATTTGGCTCAATCTCCCATAGTTGTGTCTGTATTGGAGGTATTGAAAACTTATCCTTCACAAAGGAAGGCCTTGCTATCAACATTGGGGGAAGTCGACCGATCAAATTCCCGCATCATTACTTTCAATTTGGATAACTCAAATCCATGCCTCCCCTTATTGGTAGCTTTCGAAATCCTTGTTATAATCTGAAACATCATAGTCCATAGGTGCATTTTGAATGAAGGCGTATCCACCTACATAATGTCTAAAACTATTTGGCATAAATTTGTCTCCCCCGAGCTCACCCCTTCTTCCATCACCCTTTAGGCGTACGATGGTTTTCCATCCCAACCTGAAGGCCTCTATCAAAATTTTTTTTTTGAGATAACGAGAAAGACAATTTTTATCAACATTGAGGTTATAGATTCTCATTTATACTATAACATCTTTCTCAGGCATAATTATTTGTATGACATGGAGGCAGTGGCATCATCTGTGTTTCAAATCATGCTCTTCCCCCAAAATAGGAAGATTGTCACAATGGATCGATCAATTAACATATTATGAACCTCATCCTTCTACAAATTTGAATAGTATCTTTCCTTTCATAAGGGCACATTTAGATATCTCACAAATCCTAGAAGTGGGTCTAGGAATCTTTCAAGACCCATCACTTATGGGCACTTACTAGGGAGATCCACCTCTTCTAGTAGCCTCATATTATTCCCAAGTATGTGTGATCACCATAGAACCAACCAAGTAGCCTTCTCCTAAGGAACCCACACCTCAACCTACCCTAGAGATATCCATACCATATTCTATTCAAGAGACCACCCATGTGACTGGTTAACCACCAGGTTGGAAAATAGTTCCTCAAGCCTTAACCCAAATCCCATTTTTCCACCCACCACATAGAATAGTGGCTTATCAGGTTATGACTACCCTTAACCTTCCTAACATGGTACTTTCCATCCCATTTTGGTATCTTAACCCATTGTCTATGGTACTGGTACAATCTGTTCCCCCCTAAACAACTGCATTACTTATGCAAACTCTAGTTCAACTGCCAACACCTAAACCCAATCACATAGTTGGGGGAAAGGATACCAGCACCAGGTGAAAAAAGAAGAAATATGGGGGAACCTCTCAAATGACCCCTAAATTTCAACCCCCATGTGCACTTTGTGAGGAACCAGGTCACCCCACTAATTTATGCCCCACCCTTCCTGAATTATGAAACCTAATTCGTCTTTCGAAGGATGTACCACTACTTCCTACTCTAGTAGCTACAACCACCAACACTCCGACAAAACCTACCACTACTCGTAATAAAACCTTGTGCACTAATTTTGCATATGTCATATTCTCACAATATGGCCATTACACCCACCATTGTAGCAACAATCCATCAAACATCCCTGTCCAAATATGCTTCAACCACGCAACAACTGGAAACACCCACTAACACTAGCTCCCATAGCATCTGCTATGTCTCCACAATGGTAAATGTGGGTCATACATGCCCATGCACACTATGTGAAAAATGGGAATATCTCACTTACATTTTTCCATTGATCACCAAATATTGAGTCCATCGAACGACTTCCTTTCAAAATAATAGAGCAATCCCTCACTCTCCAGCATCCCATACCACCACACCCACCCCCTAGGGTGATTCTACCATACCTACTCTAGAGAAAGAGTGTTTACCTCTTTCCCCACATTCCATACTAGTACAGCTAAGGTTGAAGACTCTTTCTGTAGTCCCACCTAATTCACCAAAAAGGCCTTGGCAAGAGATTCTCCCTCCTCCTAGGGAGCACAATACACACATGTGTGTACATAACTGGTATCTTTATTCTAGCAAAGGGTCACCCCCTTTGGTTGAACTATAAATTCCTTTTGAAAATGGTACCACTACCTCACAAGCATCATTAGCTTACACTCCCTCAACAATAACAACCTCTACAATCCTCAACATTATGTTCAACTCGTGTGAGACATCTGGCACCATAAAAATGCACTCGTATGTTCATAATTTTGAAAATCCTTTCTCATCTTACGTCTTCTATTCAAATGAATACATTTTAGAGGCCATGATCACACTTGACTGTCCCTAGGATACAATGCACCACCGACCATTCTTCCTACCACGTGATGCTTTTCAAACCACTACTAACACTAACGTCTGTGTAGTGGAAACCAAATACTTCATTCCTCCAAGGCACATTGATTGGTTCAAAAACTCGATCCCTACCCCCAACATTTTTTTAAGAAGGGAACATGGAAAACATTTCCCCCACTATTAAGATAGACATTTCCATCAATATTGACATCGTTGAGGAAATCACCCTCAGCACTGCATGCTCTGCTGAAGAATTCATTGCCTATAAGACCCTATTTTACGAGTACTGAGATATTTTTTCCTAGTCATATATAGAAATGCTATTTCTTGACCCAACCATTGTCAAACACTTAATTGACACTTGGCCCAATGGTGCACATATTCGCCAAAAGTAGTGGCCTTTACATCCTTCTAAAGATATGGACATTAAAGTTGAAATTGACAAATTATGTACTACATGAGGGTTCATATAAACATCATGTATACCTCATGGGTCTCTAACCTCATTTTCATTAATAAAAAAAGGGAAAAATAGTGTTTGCACTGACTTTCAAGATGTCAACCAGGCTTGTCCCAAGGACAACTTTCCTACCCCTTTCATCGATGAAGTCATCAATGCCTACGCTAGACATGAAGCCTTTTCATTTATGGACAGATTCTCTGGCTACAACCAAATTCAAATCTGTCACACAGATCAGTACAAAACTACGTTTACCACCCCATGGGGCACTTTTTCATACCGTGTTATTCCCTTTGGTCTAAATAACATTGGAGCTACATTCCAATGGGAAATAACATATGTATTTCATGGCTGCACACATCTAATATTGGCCTCCTTGGACGATCTCACTGCTCGTTCTAAAAATCGGTCCCAATACTTGGAATCTTTATGATTCATCTTTCAAAGATGTCAACAATACACCATCCTCCTTAATCCCATTAAATGTGTGTTTTGCGTCATTGTCAAGAACTTACTCAGTTTTATCATATCAAAGCAAGGAATCACTATGGATCCCCTCAAGATCCAAGCCATTAGTGAAATACCCCCTCCAAAAACCTTGCACCAACTGCAAAGCCTATAGGGAAAATAAAAAAAATTACATTGCTTTGTACCTAACTACATGACTTGTTCCCACAAATTTTTGAACATGTTACGCTAAGATATTGTTGATTAATTGGGTTGGTTGTCATTGATGTCAACCCTTGAAGAAAGTCTGGTAGCAAATTCTGGTAGCACAAAGGTTTGGATAATGGAACCAAGTTTGTTTGATGTATAATGGTATGAGTTTTGATATATTTTTAGATAACACTATTCTATATGGATAGTACATTTCATGCCATTTCTGGTGGTATGTGGAATGTCACATAACTCCTCACGGTTTGAGAGTTATGGCCTTACAAAGTTGAAGGACCCTCATATGATTGGCTTGAAACCCCAAAAGGTCAAAGAAGTCAAAGTGTTTACAAAGAGGAAATTATTTAAATAATAAAGTGAAGTGACAAAGTCAAAAAGGATTATTTAAATAATAAAGTGAAGTGACAAAGGTCAAAAGGATTATTTAAATAATAAAGTGAAGTGACAAAGGAAAGAGGATTATTTTAAATAATAAAGGAAGTGACAAAGCCTATAATTATTTAAATAATAAAGGAAGTGAAAAATTCAATGAGGATTATTTAAATAATAAAGTAAAATGGAGAACCTTCTAATTATAGAAAGTGGTTAATAAGGGAGCCATTCTGTAAAATAAGGGAAAGAAACCCACTAGCCCTAAAATAATAAAATTGGGTTAAGATGGTTAAAAGGTAACCCCTTGAGGAAGCTACATGAAAGTATAAATAAGAGAAGTACCTCTCTAATTTGAAATCACACTTGAGCATATTGAATACCTACAAAGACCAAGGTAACCAAAGGATATCTAAGCTGAATTTCGCAGAGGGAAGGTGAAGTGAAAGAAGGTTTTAAATCAAGGGAGGATAAATTCCCTTTGATGATGCTTCTAAGGTATGTTATTTACAAGTCACCCCACCATTTCTCGTTAATAACGTTTTTTTATAGAATAATTCATAGACCATCAAATTGGGAGTCCATTGAGAGAACATATCCACCAAGTATTTGCGTGCACTTTCATCTTGTGGGTCGTTGTATTTTGGAGCCAAGCACCCATGGAAAATAGGGAAGTCAATGGTTGGTCCCTCGGAACTAGCTCCAAAACATGTGGGCCTTTTG
Source organism: Picea sitchensis (assembly GCA_010110895.2). Classification (NCBI taxonomy): domain Eukaryota; kingdom Viridiplantae; phylum Streptophyta; class Pinopsida; order Pinales; family Pinaceae; genus Picea; species Picea sitchensis. Next base: position 59,342 of record SNQJ01S0018949.1, read on the forward strand.
GGTAAAAAAGGTCATGCAAATCTATTCTTACCAGATCCAAATTCAATAAGACCTAATGTGTTGGTTAGAGTACAACTCGGTGATATTAAGTGTAAAATTTTCATATCCATACAACAAATACTTTGTTCTGTGGGATCAATTCTACAAGTTCAATTCCTAGAATAAGTTAGAATTCAACAAGGCATGCTGTCATTTTTCTATAACTCCATTTCTAAAAGGTTCCGAGTAGTGAAACCTCGAGGAGGGAATTGTATTAAAACACATCAACAACATTGTACACTATTTTCGCATCTTATACATTACAGGTACAAAGTAAGGATTATTTCAAGTTAGGGTTGTTGACTAATCCAAAACTAGTCATGTGAATTAAAGTAAAGTTTTACATTTAGAAAAATGTTAGTCTCCTATTGTTGTTAAAGTTAAGGGAAGGGTTTGTGGGTTGAGGTACAGTTTGCGTATGGTTGATGCAACTTGTTTATGGCATACGTTGATTACAGGTTGAGGTAACATGTTGATGCATGGTTGATATGGTTCAGATTTATTGGTACAGTTGTTTTAAGGTGTTTATTGGTACAAGTTTACAACAGCCATGTTGATAGTAGGACAAGTGGTTCCAATTCTACTTTATAATGCTAGAGTAGTTGGTGGGGCAAGGATAGTGGTTGCATCCACCTTCCGTCAGGGCCGAAAACATGTGGTTGTAGCCTTCCGGTTGTAGCCAAAGAATTGGGAGTTGGAGTTTCCCCCAGGTTGTAACCTGAGAAACTAAAGGGTTGGACCCTCCTTCCAGTTGCATCTAGAAAATAAAGGAAGTTGGTGCTCCAATGAATGTAATTCTTCAAGACATATAAGAAAAAACATTCTTGTGGTTTTCTCCCGCTTTGGATTCCCCCAATGTGAAAACATCTCCGTGTATTGTGTATGTGATGATTGTTCATTTGTTCATTGGTTTATTTACTCCGCAAATAGTTTGGATTATAATGATACATTGATATAACACTTGCATTATATGGTTAAAAATGATTAAATTACTCTATTACCGATTCACCCCCTCCTCTCAATAATCCAACAATTGGTATAGGAGCAAGTTTCTTTAGAAATCAGTTTAACCATCGAAAAGGTAGATCATGGAGAGAAACAACATGCACAGTACCGGAATAATTACGCTTGATGAACAAAAGTACGCGCCTTTTGGAGCATAAGGATGAAGATATATATACATTGGATGGATACACATCACTAGCACCCGCGATAAATGACAAAGCTAAGTGAAACTCTACTAATAATTCCAAAGCCACAAATGCACTTCAATGGTCTTGAGAATCGTATTCACCAAAGTTTACCATTTTAAATCCAATTAAAGAGATATTGGGGACAAACTTTGAAATATTTTGAAGGAGATTCAAAATTCAAAGCAACAAGCTTCAAACTTATAGAGGTCGGGTCAATAACTAGACGAAGGAAGATGAGAACATTGCAAATTACTTTTTAATTTATCGATGAAACAATAATGCAATCTTGGGATTAGGAGAAGAAATCAAAGAATCTCTAACTCCGTTTCTAAAGGTACTAAGATCTCTTCCTGTAATGATACATTTGACCCTAAGATATCAACACTAGAAGAAAGAGAAGATCTAAACTCAATAAGTATGGACGAACTACATGGAATATACACAGCATATGAAATGAGAACCGAATAGGTAATCTAGATATAAAAAGAAGCAAACTCTCTCAAAACATCCAAAAGAAAAGCAAAGGAAAGAAAAAAGAAAAGAATATAGCATCAATAATGACGCCTTCAGATGATGAAGAAGCGGCTAACTTTGTCAGAAGATTGGAAACAAGGGAACCAATGATAGGTAAAGGAGGTAATCTCCCTTTGATTTGTTTTAATTGTGATGGTATTAAAAAAAAAAAAAAAAAAAAAAAAAAAAAAAAAAAAAAAAAATGATGAAGGTTATTCAAATACAAAATAAAAACATATAAAGGCAAAAAGAACCACAAAGAAAGTTTTCAAGAAAATATTATGCACTAAAAGAAGACATCTCAGAACATCGATGAAGATGAAGTCGATAGTGAGACCGCTTATAGGATTTATCGTAAATGTGGACATATGATCTCCCTAGATCTACCTAGATCTAGAACAACACACAACAGATGTGACATGGATCTTTCCCTAAGCTATAATCATCGAATTTACTAAAAAAAAAAGAGATGAGGACATAAATCTTTGAATATTATCGCCTTATATCTTTGTTGTCCTTGCTCCACCCCGGTGCTCTTGCAGATCTAGGATCTTGGAAAGAAACAATGGTATATTCAATGAAAACTTACATGTGTGATCAAGGAGTCACAATGAAATGAGAATAATTTTATGGGAAAGAAAACACGCCATCAGACATATAATGTGGAAGAAAGATACAACTGATGCCTTCATGTTGTCGTTCCTTCCAACAGCTACTTTGTTTCCCACAATTTATGATCCATGGATTTTGTGACTATAGATCTGATAACTACTCACAATTTGTCTTGATAAAAAAGAACTCCAAGCCAACATAGGTCCAAAAAACCTAAAGCTACAAAACTCAATAACAATCCAATCTCAAAACCATGACTCTCCTTTTATAAGCTAAAGATTATAAGGTGAGGGAGGTTAGGATGATCACACTAAATCTTGAAAATGAGTAATATCCAAACCGTTCAAAGGCCACCTTACCATAGAATTCTATCCCTTCTAGAAGCATTGAGAAGACGCTAGTTTTTCCCACGTGATAGAATTCTCGCACCCTAGCTATAGTGCAAACCTATAGAAAACTCAAGTAACCTAGCTATAGTGCAACCCCGCAGTAAACTCTCAAGAACCTAGCTATATAGTGTGCAATCCTACAGGAAATGTGGGCATTTCCACACACCTTGTGTATAGAGAAGCCTAAACAAATCCTCTTTAATAGGGTTTTTTACAAAGGAAAAATACAACTTCTTCTCAGAAAAGTTCTCCTCCCTTCTTTCTTCTTCAGAATTAAAGCAATCGATCCTTCTAAAGACAAAGGATAGGGTTACATCACCAACGGTCATAAGGGTGACGAAAAATAATGTGTACTGCAGACGTAAAGAAGCCTACCCAAAGTGAAGACTCTAATAAAGAAAAACTCAAGAAGAATATGAAGAGGTCAAGAAGAATATGAAGAGGTGGTAGAAGTTGACTACCCAGAAGAATTGTTTTGTGCCATAGAATTTATAAGAACAGTCAAGAAACTAAGGTTTTAAACTAGACAAGAAATAAGCATATTAACCCCAGAACTAGAACAAATGATCACAAAATTTGAAGGTTCAAATTGAAGAAGATAAAGAATTGAAGAAGCACCTGAAGAACAACTAGAAGAAGAGACATGATCATTGGAAATTTGGAATCAAAAATTTTCACATTAAGAAATGATCTTCAAAAAAGCCAAAAATATGTATCAACTCAAAAAGTTTTGAATGACATTATCAAAAGTAAAAACTCATCATGACAAGTCCGGAACTGGATACAATTAGACGTAAGGGATCAATCTTCAAAACAATGGAACAAGAAACATATCCAAAAGCTACAGTCAATCAAAGCGATAGAAGGTCTCACAAAGAAAATTCGGACACTCTTGGTAACCGAGAAGATTCGTATTTCAGAATCAACAACCGAAATATATGCCTTATGAAGAAGAATAATTTATAAGATTACCTCCTTTAAGAATATATTCAACTCCCTGTATCAAACTATATTTCTTTGGTTTATGTTACGTACGTAATAATTTTGACATAAAGCGAACCGCAGTGCCAACAAATGTGAACATAAAACAAATTTGAAAGTCATACACAAAAGGGTTTCATTCTAAAGGCCCAGCAGCATGCAGAAGAAGTTACAACATGTTTGAATCTTTGAGCAATCAAGTGGAATGTTACAAATGTAAAACTTTTAATAAAAAATTGTATAATGACAGCCTCCTAGAGAACCACAACAAACAACAAATACTACGCATTGTGAACCTCGAAAAGGACATGGATAAGAAAGCGTAATCAATATAGAAATAAAAGAATGCACACCGACTACAAGCTAAGAAGAAGAATGGTTGGTATTGGATGCCTGGTTGTTAAAAGCACATGATAAGTGATAGAGACAGTTTCTTACATTAAGAAAAGGAAAGAGATGGATCGGCCTCCTTCGGAAATGATGATTAAATTTAAAAATCATTGGGAAATACACAAATTTGCACAGTCAGAATTGGGAACAAGAATACCAAGGCATAAAATGTTCTACTAGTAGAATATATGAAACATAATCTTCTAAGTGTGATTCAAATGTGTGACCAAGGTCATAAAGTTACTTTTGATTCACAAAAGTGTGAGATAAGAAAAGAATGTTCAGGAAAATTGATTGCAACAACTGTGAGAACTTCAAGCAACATATATGTATTAAGTGAAATTGGAAATGAAAAGTGTTGCCTAGGAAAGGAATATGAAATTTGGCTATGGAACAGAAGAATGGGTCACATACATTTTGATAACCTTGTCAAAGTCAACAAAAAGGAAGTAGTTAGAGAAATGCCCCAGATCATGAAACCAACCAAGACTTTATGCAAGCATTGTCAACAAGGAAAGCAAACAAAGACCAGGTTTAAATCAAAAGAATATTCAACGACAAGACCACTAGAAATTGTGCATACTGATCTAGTTGGACCAACTACAACAAAGGGTTTAAAAGGTGAGAAATACTTTATGTTATTAGTTGATGATTATACAAGAATGACTATAGTTTTCTTTCTCAGGAATAAGTCAAAAGCTTTTGAAAACTTCAAGTTCTACAAGGAAATGGTTGAAAGTGAAACGGATTCAAAAATCAAATGCTTGAGATCTTATAATGGAGAAGAGTTCACTTCAAAGGAATTTATGGACAGCTGTAGCATGCATGGAATAAAAAGGAAATTATTCATTGCTATGACACCTCAACATAATGGAGTTGTTGAAAGAAAGAATAGGACAGTACAAGAAATGGCTCGAACAATGCTAATGGATTCCAAATTGACTGATATATTTTGGATACAGGAAGTGCATACAACAGTTCACATGAAAAACAAAGTAATGCTTAGAAACAACATGGAAAAAACTCCCTACGAGCTATGGAAAGGAAGACCAGAAAAGGTGAATCACTTCAGAGTTTTTGGAAGCAAATGCTACATCAAAAGAGAAGATGGTAGAATGGGAAAGTTTATTTCTTGTGTGGACAAAGGAGTACTTGTTGGTTACTCAACTACAAGGAAAGCATACAAGTGTTACAACCTGAGATTAAAAAAAGTTTTGGAAAGCATCAACGTAACAAATGATGAAACGAGTAGACAAGAATTAAAGGAAGAATAAAATGAATCAATGGAACAGATTTACGAAGAAGAAGCAGAAGATGAAAAAGAAGTAGAAGGGGAAGATGAAGAGGATCTGACAGAAGAAGAAGAGAAAGTTCATCAAGTGCCTCCAAAGACACCTAGCAGATGAGTACAGAAGAATCATCCTTTAGATCAGATTATCAGAAACAAAGATGCAGGAGTTGAGACTAGAAGAATAATCTATTCACCAGAACAAACGCACCTAGCACTCTCATCTACGATTGAAACAACCTATTTTGAAGAGGCCATCAAGGATGAATTTTGGAATAAGGCCATGGATGAATAATTGGATCAAATAGAGAAAGATAACACTTGGGAATTGGTTCCAAGACCAAAGGATAAGAATGCGATCGGCACAAAGTGGGTATATAGGAATAAATTGAATGAAGATGGACATGTTACAAGGAACAAAGCTATATTGGTATGTAAAGGATATGCATAGGTTGAAGGAATCGACTTTGAAGAGACATTTGCCCCAGTTGTCAGAATGGAAGCAATCTGATTTCTTTTAGCTTATGCATGCTCCAAAAATATTAAAGTGTATCAGATGGACGTAAAATCAACTTTTCTGAATGGGGAACTTGAAGAAGAAGTATGCATTGAACAACCAGAAAGATTTCAGTTGTCAGAGAATGCATATTACGTGTGTAAATTAAAGAAGGCCTTGTATGGTCTAAAACAGGATCCTAGAGCATGGTACTCTAGACTAAATAAATATCTACAATAGGCAGGGTTTAGAAAAGGAAGTGCAGACAACAACTTATACATCAAGGTCACTCAAGATAGTATTTTATTAATTGTAGTTTATGTTGATGATATTATTTTTGGAAGTATTGATGACAGGTTAAGCCATAAATTTGCAAAGGATATGCAGAATGAATTTGAAATGTCATTACTTGGAGAACTATCCTTCTTTATATGTCTTCAGATACATCAAAGAAACCAAGGAATTTTTATTTCTCAAACCAAGTATATCAGATAAATGCTAAAGAGGTTTGGAATGGAAGATTGCAAACCAACTATCACTCCCATACAAACCAGTTGCAAGTTGAGAAAAGATGATGATTCAAAGTCTACAGATCAGAGGAAATACAAGTGAATGATTGGTAGCATATTATATGTGACAACATCCAGACCAGATGTAATGCAGGGAGTTGGATAGGTGGCACGATTTCAAGCAACACCAAAGGAATCACATGTATTAGCAGTGAAGAGTATTTTCAGATATCTAAAAGGAACATAAGAGTTTGGATTATGGTATCCAAAAGAAAGGATCTATCACTTATTTCCTACATAAATGCAGATTGGGCAGGTTGCATTAATGACCGATGAAGCACTAGTGGAACAACGTTCTACTTGGGTGAGTGTTTAGTATCATGGCTAAGAAAGAAACAATCATCAGTATCTTTATCTACAACTGAGACAGAGTATATTGCAGCAACAACATGTTGTACATAGGTTCTATGGATGAAACAAACTCTGACATATATACAGGTTTATTATGATGAGCCCATTCCAATCTATTGTGATAATACAAGCGCCATCAGTATCTCAAAGAACCCGGTGATGCACTCCAAGACGAAGCACATTCCAATCAATTATCACTTTCTAAGGGAACGGGTTGCAGAAAAGAACATCAGAGTTGAATATGTGGGCACAAAAGAACAAGTGGAAGACATATTTACAAAATCTCTTCCATGGGAATCCTTTGAGTATCTTTGTCAAAGACTCGAAGTTATTTCTACTCCAAAATGAATGCTTTTGAATGATTATCTTATATGTCTTAGATGTAAATGAGGAAGCACCATAAAGAGGACAGTTTAGGTTGGGAGATCAGACGAGTCAGTTAATATGGTTAGCTCTAATTATGGAAAGTGGTTAAGATGGTTAGCCTTAAAATAAGGAAAGTGGGTTAGCCCTAAAATAAGGAAATTGGGTTAAGATGGTTAAAAGGTAACCCCTTGATGAAGCTACATGAAAGTATAAATAAGAAACAAGGCTCTCTCATTTGAATCACACTTGAGAATATTGAATATCTACAGGTGAATAAGGTAACCAAAGGATATCTAATCCTAATTTCAAAGGGAAGGTGAAGTAAAGAAGGCCAAAATTCAAGGGAGGATAAATTCTTTTGCTGATGCTTTCTAAGGTATGTTATTTACAGGTCATCTCACCGTTTTCGCAATACATTTTTTTCTAGAATGATTCAGACCGTGAAATTGGGAGGCCATTGAGAAAACATATCCATGTAGTTATGGTACGAATTTCATCTTGTGGTTCATTGTATTTTTGGAGTTACACTCCGTGGAAAATAGGGTTTGTGGCTAGTCCTAAAACTAGTCTAAAACATGTGTTTCAGGTAAAAACGTCACAACTTCTTCATAACAGATCCAAATTCAGTAAGAACAAATTTTTTGGTTAGATTACATTTTTTAGTATGTAGTGTAAAATTTTCAGATCCATACAACAAATATTCGTTGCGGGACAAGCTCTACAAGTTCGCTCTCTAGAATAAGCCAGAATTCAACAAGGTATGCCATTTTTGTTATAAGTCCTTTTCTGAGAGGTTATAAGTAGTGACACCTGGAGGAATTGCATAAAACACACTGAAGAACATTGTGTACTATTTTTAGATCTTTATTCATTATAGGTACATAGTTATGATTATTTCAAGTTAGGGTTGTTGACTAATCCAAAACTAGTCATGTGAGACTAAAGTAAAGTTTGATGAAAATGATAGTCTCTTGTTGTTAAAGTTAAAGAAGGTTTGCAGGTTGAGGTACAGTTTGGTGCATGGTTGATGAAATTTTTTATGGTACATGTTGATTACAGGTTGAGGTACAGGTTGATGCATGGTTGATACATGGTTCAGGTTATTTGTACAGTTTGTTTGGTGTAAGTTTATTGGTACATGTTTACAGTAGTATATCTCACAGTGATAGTGTGACACTGGTTCCATAATTCTACTTATATGTCAGGGCGGTTGGACAGAGCAAGGACAGGTGGTTATAGCCACCTTTCAGTTGTAGCCAAAGAACATAGTGGGTTGTAGCCTCCTTCTGGTTGTAGCCAGAGAATTGGGGAGTTGGAGCTTCCCTCATGTTGTAGCCTGAGAAACTAGGGGGTTGGAGCCTCCTTCCAGTTCAATCTGGAAAACAAAGGAAGTTGGTGCTTCCAATGAATGTAATTCTTCAAGACATATAAGAAAAATCATTATGTGGTTTTCTCCCACTTTGGGTTTCCACGTAAAAACATGGGTGTACTGTGTATGTGTATGATTGTTCATTTGTTCATTGTTTATTTACTCTACAAATATTGGATGATAATGATACATTGATATAACACTTGCATATATGGTTAAAAAGGATTAAATCGCTCTATTACTGATTCACCCCCCCTCTCAGTAATCCAACAAATACCCCATACAAATGGGACTGACATGCCCAAACAAATTTTGAATCATTGAAGGTGTCTCTCTATAAATATCCTTTGATTATTCCTCTTGACTATGACAAAGATTATATCATGTACCTATCAACTTCAAAATTGTCAGTCGTAGGAGTCCTCATTTAGTTAGGTGACGATGGGCATGAACACACCATTCATTACATCAACAAAACATTATCAGGGCCACCCTTGAAATAAAACCACAAATAAAAGCTTGCCCTCCCAGTCATGATCGTAGTCCAAAAATAGCGCCATTATATTTTTCTTCGCTCCACCAAAGTCATTGCAAACTCCAATTCCGTGTGTTATTTACTTGGTCAACATCAAATTAAAGGGAAATTTTCTTGGTGGATCGTGATACTTCAGGAATATGATCTAGAGTTCACCACTCCCAAGAGTAAGAAAGCATTGGTCCTTATAGAGCTCATCTCTAATCTTCCTTCAGATACCAAGGACAACCAGGTCAATGAAAACTTCCCATATAACTTTATATTCTTCATTTTGTCTGACGACCCATAATACAATGACAACCTCATCTACCTGCACACCCATAAATGTTTCCCTCACCTCTCTTAGGATTATTTTTGACGTATCCACCACCAAGCCTCACGCGATCTCCTCATTGTAAATGTTCTATACGAATGGGGAGTGGAGACCATCTTACATCGGTGTCTCACCGTAATTGAGGCAGAGTGATTTTTAAACAATTTCCATAGTGGAACTTGTGGGGGACACCTCTAAGGAATGTCTACCACTCATAAAGTTACCAAGGCTAGTTATCTTTTTCCTACACTATTTCATGAATGCATACATGCACAAGCCCCACCAGCTCCTTTGTACCCTATCATCATTGATGGTCATTTCTGCAAATGGGACATATACTTCATGACATGCAATCCTCCATCTAGCAATGGGAACAATTTTTTTTTTTATCCATCAACTACTTCACTAAATGGGTCGAATCCATTCCCACATTTAATAACACGATAGACACCACAACCCATTTTTTCTTTAACCATGCCATTACCCAATTTGGGGTTCCCCTACCACTCATTTCTAAACACATAAAACAATTTCAAAATGAGATATTCATAGAATTATCCTCCAATTTATGCTTCACTCATAATTTTTCTTCACCTTACTACCTTTAGTCTAATGAGTAGGTTGAACTTGTCAACAAAGTTCTCAAAACTATGATATAGCAAACCATGAACAAATTGTTGGGTATGTGTTCTATTATTTACATGACCAAACCCAGTTTTTTCTTTGTGTTGGGAGAGAGGAGGGGTCACAGGGTGGTGGACCCCTCTATCCAAGAGGTGGGATCTCCCCTTTGCAAGGGTTCAGGGGAAAAGACCCTAAAATCATTTTTTTTTGCGGTTTTTGCGTCCGTTTTTTTAGCGATTTTTCGACACATGGTTTTTTCCGATAGTTTTCTAATTTAGATTAGGAAATTAGGTTGTTGACTACTCTGGCTCAATGGGTTATGGGGTTTGGATGCCACTGTAACATTCAATTCCACTGAGCACATTTTTATACCGACTTATTCTTTGAGGACACTTGTGAGCAAGTGATCTAGTTATGATATACTTTGATTATTCTTTGATTATGAGTTACGTTATGATGTCATTGTGATTATATGTTAATTTATAGATGCATTTATGTTGACATATATTATTGATGAGTTTTCCTAAGTGTGTAGGATATATGATAGGTTGGGCATGTCGAGGGAATCAACGAACTTCCTTGAACTCTGGATTGAGTCAGGGAGTGGATTGTATTTGGTTTGAGTATTTTATTTCATGCATGGGATTTAAATGATGATTTTAGTATGGACATTATGCATATGGAGTATTGAAATTTCCCTTGTTAGTGTATGCATGCTTGACAATGCTTGCTAATCCGACTCACATAAGGAGTAAAGGGGGCAAACACAGAAACCAAACTGATGAGGGAGAGGCATAACAACGTCCCTGTCACAACCTACTAGCACTCTTGTCGTGTCCTAAACGCATGGTTCATGATTCCCTCGTTTCGAGAGGTTTACGATGCCATGAGGGCGGACTAAGATAGATGCTCATGAATAATTCTAAGGAGCGCACAATCAAGCAGAATCCTTATTCCTTAGACAATTCTTAGTCTTTCAGAAGGTCGACCGAGTGGAATGTTGATTCCAAGTGTCAGACAAACTTCTAAACTAGTCAAAGGAGAGTGTCACCCTTGGATCATAGAGGTGCATCTTGAAGGGCACGTCACATGATTAATTTATGAGTGAATAAAAATCTAGATGGCCTAGAAAATATAACAAAAATGTTTAGATCTTGTTAGAACATAATGGTTAATTAATTATTTAAATTTAAAACTAAGAAATCTAACAAGAGTCTAAGTCTAAAATGGTTGACTAAATTAAAAACATAAAAAGGAAATAAGGGAACTATACTAGTAAGCTAGGTAAATGAAGTAAAAATAATAAAATTTAGGTGGGTGCACATGTGTGCATGAAAATAATAAAAAGGATTTATAAATAAAAATAAATTAAAAACATGAGAGAATAGGTGGTTCACATAGAGTAGCATCTTGAGTCAATATACCACTAATCATAACTAAAATAAGACTCCTAATCCAACTCAAACTAAAATCTAGTTAGGGGACACAAATTAAATGAAGGATTGGGGAACTAAGGGACAACTAAGAGAAAAAATAGGAGCACATTGGGGAATGTGAGGGAAATTGTCAAATTAAATAAAATAAAAAGAGAAATTACATGTGCAACTGGGGATGAGTGTGACACATGTAGTGGATGACTAATCCTTTAATTAAATAAAAAAATTATTTATTTGAGCATGAGGACAATTTTCATGGGAAATTTTTCTATAAAAGTGAGAGAGAAAGGGCTTTTTGAAAAGTATTGTTATGCTGCCAAAAAATTTCGGAAGTAGTTTACTTGTTGAGAGTTGGGTTCAAAACTTGTGACAAGAGTGGAAGCTCTTCCTTGAGAGGGAAAGTTTTGGTGCTATTTTTTTTTTTGTTTTTGTGTGTGGCCCCTTTGCGGCTCGAGGGGATAAGGGGGAAGAAGAGTACCCCTAGCATTGGTTGAGAGGTACCGATGAAGTTCTTGAATTGGCAAGCAAAAGAGGATCGTTGCGCAAAACTACGAACACTAGATCAGCGTCAACATCATCACAACTGGTGACGGTATTTTATTATTTTTAATGTTGTTCTTTTGTTGAATTCATTGAATATGTAAATGATCAATTATGGATCGGATGAATTGAAATGATGAAGTCACAAATTCTGTAAATTTGTGAGTGGGTCAAGTAATATTCCTTCTTCTGTCTTATGGA
>SNQJ01S0018949.1:71556-82051 GCA_010110895.2 Picea sitchensis
GAGAGAGAGAGAGAGAGAGAGAGAGAGTTGTTCTTGAAAAGTGTGATGCCTATTATTATCGTTTTTAAGTAACGACCTTTTCTTTTAAAAATGGATTTTGTTTAAGAAATATGAGGATTGTAAGAATTGTCTTTTCTTGAGGTCTGAATAAACTAGTTTAAGATAAATTTCATGAATGGTGCGCACAAGTTAAATTTTATATCGTTGAAACTATTTTAGTCGAGTGTTGTAATTGATAACTAGTATATCTTCAATGATTAAGGGTTTTGATCACAAAAACGATTTGGTACAAGTCTTATAAACAAATCTGATAAGTAAATCGATCACCAATATTGTGTTATTCTGACTATTCATGAGTGTAATCATGATTCTTATTGAAATTTTGTTTAATGATTATTAAGTTCATATTTCAGAGAATTCATGTATACTTTTTGTTGACTTGCAGGTAGTAAAATTTCCAAAGATTTAGTAGATAAATGTCTCAATTTTATTTATTGGTAAATCGTAATTTGTATCTAGAAATTTGTAATGCCTACTCTAGACTTTTACTCTTTTGTGTATCAATTAAATCGTCCATTTCCATTCTCTGTTTCTAGGGTGTCCCTTGGCTGGAGATGCATATGAGTCGTTGTAACAACGATCCTCTATTGTATTAGAAGAAATTATAACTTTTTTATTTTAATATGCTAAACCAACTCTGGATTACTTTTAGAACGAAGGTAAAACATCAAAGAATTGCCTGCAGTTTCACTTTTAAACCTAGTAGTTTCTACGTGGATGAAATGACTGGGTTATTTTTCAGCGAGCCTATCCTTCAGGATTTCTTTTGAAAAAAAATTATATTCTTCGTTTCGCCACTGATTTTTTGTATGTGAATATGTTTAGTTGAATGCTAGTCTCGATGCATTCTCTATATTGTTCGTCACTTTTGTCTTGGGTGTCATATTTCCAACCCGTCTTTCCTTGGAATTTCAGACTCGTTCTAGTACAGAGTCTAAGTTATATTCGATTACTCTTCACATAAATACTTGCGCAATTAAATCAAATAGAGAGCAAGTAGATTGACAGTCCTGTCACTGTTAACCAATTCTCAGACTGTATCCTAATTCAGGGTGAAGAAACATTAAGATGACTCATTTAGATTTTATTCGAATATATTGAAACCCCTTTTATTTTAAATGTTTTGATTTCCTTTGGAAAGTTTTCCCACTGATGGTGTTGATAGGAGACTAAGACACCCGAAATCTCGAAATGGCAGTTTGAATATAGGACACCTAGGAAAGACAAATATTATTCGGGAGTTCGAATATAGGACACCTACGAAAGACACTAATGCTTGCTAATCGTAGGTGATAGTGGCATGCATTTAACTTTGTCTTGGGAGGATTAGGTATCTTGAACCCGTTCCTGATTCTTCATACTTTCCCTTGAAAATCTTAGTTGACCAGAGACTACAAATTGAATATTTATTTTTGTTTCGACCTAAATTACGATATCTCTTAACCTTAAATCAAGGAACTGAGTTCTTTAATTAATTGAGACTTCCTTTAAATTGATTCCAATCGTATCCTATGATACAATCAAATTACTTCACTTACTAATTATCTCAATCTTATGAATAGAAATTCGATGAGGTTAATAGTCTAAGCTAGAAATTATGTAAGAAATTGAGGTATCGTATTGGGTTTTCTAATGGTTAATTATAATAAAAGATTTTATGTTTAAAAAAAAAGAGAATTACAAATATATATATATATATATAAGAAATCTTACAATCTTAGATAATACTTGATGTGATACACGACATGGGTAATGTTTCATCCTTGTATTAGTTTGAACTTTAATTTACTTCCTAGGGATTTTACAAGGGTTGGATTAAGAGTTAAATTATCCTTTACAATATAAAGTATCAATAAGTAAGTGATTAATAATTGATTGATTGTTGGTCCCTGCATTTAAAAATTTTAGAATAGTGCACATTACTTTGCATAGTCTTAGTTAGTGAAGATAGACAAATTTCATTTTATTGGAAATTCTTTTTATTGAATATTGGATAGTTGAACATTCATAATGCACATATAACGATTGAATAAAAATAATTCAAAGTTTTACCTCTATGTATCTAATAAATTTTTATTTTCTTGATGGAAAATTAATATTGGTGAATTATAATAAGGTGGTACTATTATATTAATAATAATGAAATAGCAATTTTGAAGCGTTACTTTGCGTAGCATATATATCAAATTAATAAGTGATTGATGGTACTTGATTAGATGTGTAAATTGTGGGTTCCCTTCTAATACAAATGGTTAAAAAATAAAATAAAATAAAAAAATGTACCCCATGATTGTCTTGATAAAAGTTAAAGTTTATTGATCTATCTCTTTTAGTCTTTCATATAGGGAGCATTACATAATTTATCAGAGCGGGTTCAACCCTATGACACCGGACCGTTATGCCTTCCACTGTTAAATTTGATAGTTAAATATGTATTTCTAATAAATTTGAAATTTTTCCATGTAGTTATCATGGTTAGAGGACATAGGATAAGTAGACGTCATGGTGTGGGAGGAAGAGGTATGCCTCCTCCAAGTGTATCCATGTCAAATATCGATATAACCCACAGGAAGATGAGAAGACTACTGAGCAGGAGTAGGTTGCAGTGGGAGATGTGGTAGCTATGATGAGATCCTTTTAGAGGATGTCAGAGGCATTGATCAACCTCCTTGATCGAGATGAGGGAAAAACGTCTATGCCCAATGAGGATTCATAGAACCCTCCAATGGTTAGCATTAGTGTACAAAGGGAACTAGAGAAAGTAAAATTTCTTGAGTTCATGGGTGCCACAGACGACTTATCCTTTGAGGGATGGTTGGAGAACAAGGCGATGTGCTTTTCCATTCACGATTACACCTCCAACATGAAGGTCTGCATGGAGGTATTTCAGCTGAAGGGGAGTGCACTTGTTTGGTGGAAGACACTCTTACCTCAACTAAACACGGTCATTGAAGATGTGTCATGGGAATTGTTCGAGGAACAATTCTGGGAGAGGTACTTGTATGAGGAATTCATTGAGTGCCATCTTAATGAGTTCAACGCCTTATGATAGGGTAGTCATACGGTATCAGAATATGAGGCTAGGTTCATGGAGCTACTCATATATGCACAACATATGAATATGGATAAGTTAAAGGTTAATAAGTTTGTGCTTTGCCTCAACTTCTACATTCGTGCAAAGGTGAGGATATTGATGCCTCGGGAATTGCACGATGCAGTTCAGAAGGCCCTCATTACTAAGGAAAATATGAACAGTGGGGTTCAGGGCAGGAATCCTTCCAGAAAGACAGGACAAGTGACACTAGGAGTGCAACAGCTTTAGACAGCAGCTATACAAAATTATGGGCACCATGATATGCCTAAAGGACTTGTATTATCGACACTGCACCGATAGACTCCTCAGTAGAGGAATCCTTACAGAGAACCACAACAACAATAGAAACGTCATCCATAGCAGTAGAAATAGTTTAGATCTGGTCCACAAAATATACCAGTACAACAGAATCCTAGGCCAACAACTTCTACTTCTGGGACTAGGAGCAGCGGACCAAAGAATGGATGATGGACATGTGGAGAGCCACATTACTAGAGAGATTGTCCTATTAAGAAGGAAAAAGTTGTCGGATCAATAGGACCGACGACTGTTGGAGATTTGGGCAAGGCCCACAGGATTCATGCAACGGTGAATAATCATCAGGCCGAGCATCAGTCTATAGTGCTCGAGACTTCAGGTACAATAATTGATCAGCAGTTTAGTGTTTTGATAGATCCAAGAGCTACTAAGAGTTTTATTTCTAGTGTTGCACTTAAAAGAATTAAGGTGAAGGCATTCGAACAAGATGATTTTAGACATGTGGAAATGGCATCTGGTGCCAAGCAAAAGGTTGGATGAAAGGTGAAAGATTGTAACATTAACTCGGGTGACTTTGTGACAAGTGTAAACCTTTATGTTACAATCTTGGGATCTTACCATATAGTGATCAGAATGGATTGGTTAGAATCACATGATGTGACACTTAACTACAATACAAAATGGTTAAGTTTGATTGATGATTTGGGACAGAGTAGAGTAATTGTAGGAAGAAACCAGGGAGTGTCGTTGAGGTTTATTTCTTCCTTACAATTACAAAAAAGTATGCACAAGGGGTATAAGTTGTATGCATTTTTGGTGCTAAACGAAAAGGGGGACATGGAAGGATTAGAGAACCTTATTGTAATATATGAGTTCATGGATGTTTTTCCTAAAGAACTACCAGGTTTACCACCAGTAAGAGAATTGGATTTTATCATAGATTTAAAACCTGGAAAGGAACCGATTGCTAGAACGTCATATCGCATGTTGACACCTGAATTACAGGAGTTGAAAATGAAATTAAAGGAGTTAATAGACTTTGGACTTATACATCCAAGCGTATCATCGTGGGGTGTGCCAATTAGTTTTGTGAGAAAGAAGGACAAATATTGGAGGCTTTGTATTGACTACCGTCAATTGAACAAAGCTATGATTAAGAACTAGTATCTGTTGCCAAGGATTGGTGATTTGTTTTATCAGATGAAGGGAGCAACAATGTTCTCAAAGATTGACTTGATATTGGTATATAATTAGTTACATATTAAGGAGGAAGATATCCCTAAGACCAAATTTAGGACGAGATTCAGACACTATGATTTTATTATTTTACCGTTTGAACTGATGAATGCCCCAGGCGTATTTATGAGTTTGATGAATGGATTGTTTCGTGAATACTTGGACAAGTTTGTACAAGTATTTATCAATGATATATTGATTTATTATCGAAGGAAAGAAGAGAACAAGGAACACTTTAGGTTAGTTTTATAGTGTCTAAGAGAAAACAAGTTGTACGGAAAATTATCGAAATGTTTGTTTTACCAAACGAAGATTCATTACTTGGGACATATCATATCTGGGGAAGGTATCATTGTGGATCCAATGAAAGTAGAGGCTATTATGGAATGGCCAACATCGAAGAACATATAAGAAGTACGTAGCTTTATGGGGTTAGCAGGTTATTATTGATGTTTTTTTGAAGGTTTTTTGAAGATAGAAAATCCAATTATGAAATTGCAGAAGAAAAAAAATAAATTTGTATGGTCAGAGAAATGTGGGGAAACATTTCAAAAGCTTAAGGATTTATTAATGAAAACATCGATAATGAAGGTTCTTGATCTGGACAAGGAATTCTTGTTATGCACAGATGCATCCAAGGAAGGGTTAGGTGGAGTATTGATGTAAGATGATCGAGTGATCACTTACATTTCAAGGAAATTAAGAAGGCATGAAGAGAACTATGCAACACATGATTTGGATTTATTAGCAATTGTATATTCCTTACGAGTTTGAATACATTACCTTATCGGACGGAAATTCAAGTTAAACACTGATCACTATGGATTACAACACATTTTTACTTAGAGTGACTTGAACGCACGACAAATGCCTTGGTTGGAACTACTAAGTGAATACAACTTTGAGAATACTTACATTAAAGGAATAGTGAACAGAGTAGAAGATGCATTGAGTCAAAGACCACACATATTTTCAATAATACCTCTTAAGACGAATCTTCAAGAAAATATTCTATCTTTACAAGTTGACGATGATTGGTACAAGGAAGTTAAGGATAATACCAGACAAGATAATATGATGGTACCAAGTATGAAAGTTATTCATTTGACAACGATGAATTGTTGAGGTGTAACATCAGGATTTATGTACTGCCTAACGATGAATTGAGAAGTTTTATTTTGAGCGAAGCTCATCGAGTAGTGTATATGGCTCATCTAGGAGTCACAAATATGAACACAAACCTTAATCCTTTATTATTCTGGAAAGGATTTAAAGTGGATATAGTCAATTACGTGGCAATATGTTTAGAATGTCAACAAGTGAAATTCGAGCATAGACATCTAGCGGGATTGTTATATCCTCATGTGATTCCTGAATCGAAATGGGAAGTTATTTCGATGGATTTTATTGTTGGATTGCCACTGACGGAAAGGATACATGATTCAATTTGTGTAGTCATTGACACTTTGACGAAGAGTGCACACTTTATTCCAGTACATACAATGTATTAGGCACCAAGCGTAGCTAGAGTATTTATTAGTGAACTTGTGAGGTTTCATGGTGTACCAAGAAGGATCATATTCGATTGCGGATAGGTGTTTATAGGACGGTTTTGGACTAGTTTCCAAGAGGCTTTGGGAACGCAACTAAATTTTAGTACAACATATCACCCAGAAAAAGATGGAAAAATGGAAAGAACGAACTATATTTTAGAGGATATGTTGTGAATGTATGTAATGGAAAAACAAAAACTCAAGGAAGAATTCTTACCATTGGTAGAATTCACGTACAACAACAGTTATTAGAGTATGATTAACATGGCACTGTTTGAGTTTCTTTACGGATGACAATGTCAGACTCCTCTGAGTTGGGATAGACTAGAGGATAGGATTCTGGTAGGACCAAAAGTGATCCAAGAAATGGAAGAATAGATGCAATCGATAAGACAAAGAATTAAAGAAGCGCAAGATCGACGGAAGAGTTATGTCGATGCACATTACATTGACCACAGTTATGTGGTTGGTGACATATTTTTCTTGAGGGTTAAACTGCATAAGCGTTTGATCAAGTTTGTAAAGGGTGCTAAACTCTCTCCTAGGTTTTTGGGACCTTTCAAAGTTATAGAAAGGAAAGGACCCATGGCTTACTGACTAGCCTTGCCTGATTCTTTGAGGCGTATGTATGATGTATTTCATGTATCTATTTTGCGACATTATATTTTAGATCGATCACATGTTATTGACTTGAGTTTTTTGCAGGTGTCAGATGAGGGTTCTCTCATGGTGGAGTTGATCTTCATACTGGACCATCGCACTCGACAACTACGATGTTGAATAGTCGATCAGGTCAAGGTCTAGTGGGACATTTATAGCCCACATTCTGCTACATGGGAGGGTGCATATGAGATGCATCAACAGTTTCCTTATTTGTTTGATATATTGGACATGTAGATTTATGTTAGCTACATTTATTGCTTTCATCATTAGATTGTACAAAAATTTGGGATGGAGTTTAAAACAAGAGGGGGTGTATGTAACATCCATTTCAACTGAGCACATTTTTATATTAACTTATTCTTTGAGGACACTTGTGAGCAAGTGATCTGGTTATGATACACTTTGATTAAGCTTTGACTATGAGTTATGTTATGATGTCATTGTTATTATATGTTAATTTCTAGATGCATGTATATTGACAAGAATTATTGATGAGCTTTCCTGAGTGTGCAGGATATATGACAGGTTGGGGATGTTGAGGGAATCAACGAACTTCCTTGGACTCTGTATTGAGTTAGGGAGTGGATTGTATTTGGTTTGAGTATTTTATTTCATGCATGTGATTTATATGATGATTTTAGTATGGAAATTGTGCATATGGATTATTGACATTTCCCTTGTCAGTGGATGCAAGCTTGGAGATGCTTGTTAATATGAATTACATAAGGAGTAAAGGGGTCATACACAGAAACCAGACAGATGAGGGAGAAGTGTGGCATCATCACTGTCACATCCTATTAGCACTCCCGCTGTGACCTGAATACATGGTTAATTATTACCTCGTTCTGAGAGGTCTACGATGTCGTGAGGGTGGAATGAGACAGTCGCTCATGAGTAATTCTAAAGAGTGATCAATAAGGTGAAATCATTATTCCTTAGACAACCCTTAGTCTCTCACAAGGTCGACCGAGTGGAGTGTTGACTCCAAGTGTCAAAAAAACTTCCAAACTAGTCAAAGGCGAGTGGCACCCTTGGAGCACATAGGTGTGTCTTGAAGGGATCATCGCATGATTAATTTATGAGTTAATAAAAATCTAGATGGCCTAGAAAATACAACAAAAAAATTTAGACCTTGTTATAATATAATGGTTAATTAATTATTTAAATTTAAAACTAAGAAATCTAACAAGAGTCTAAGTCTAAAATGGTTGAATAAATTAGAAACATAAAAAATAAATAAGGAAACTAGACTAGTAAGCTAGGTAAATGAAGTAAAAATAATAAAAGTTTGGTGGATGCACATGTGTGCATGAAAATAATAAAAGGGATTTATAAATAAAAATAACTTGAAAACGTGAGAGAATAGGTGGTTCACATAGAGTAGAATCTTGAGTCAATATACCACTAATCCTAACTAAAAGAAGACTCATAATCCAACTCAAACTAAAATCTAGTTAGGGGACACAAATTAAATGAAGGATTGGGGAACTAAGGAACAACTAAGAGAAAAAAATAGGATCACATTGAGGAATGTGAGGGAAATTGTCAAATTAAATAAAATAAAAAGAGAAATTACATGTGCAACTTGGGGAGAGTGTGACACATGTAGTGAATGAACAATCATTTAATTAAATAAATAAAAATATTATTTGTGCATGAGGACATTTGTCATGGGGATTCTTTCTATAAAAGTAAGGGAGAAAAAGGGAGAAAGGTATTTTTGAAAAGTATTGTTATGCTGCCAAAAAATTTCTGAACTAGTTTACTTGTTGACAGTTGGATTCAAAACTTGTGACAAGAGTGGAAGCTCTTCCTTGAGAGGGCAAGTTTTGGTGCTACTTTTTTTTTTGTTTTTGTGTGTGGCCCCTTTGCGGCTCAGGGGGCTAAGGGGAAAGAAGATTACCCCTAGCATTGGCTGGGAGGTACCGATGAAGTTCTTGGATTGGCAAGAAAAGGAAGATCGTTGTGCAAAACTCCGAACAATAGATCAACGTCAACATCTTCTCAACTGGTGACGATATTTTAATACTTGTAATGTTGTTGTTTTGTTGAATTCCTTGAATATGTAAATGATTAATTATGGATCGGATGAATTGAAATGATGAAGTCACAAATTCTATAAATTTGTGAGTGGGTTGTAATCTTCCTTCTTCTGTCCGATGGATTTTCTTAATTTGTTAATAATAGATATATATATCTATCTTGAGTTGTTCGTGAAAATTCTGATGCTTATTCTTATCGTTTTTAAGCAATGATCTTTTCTTTTAAAAATGGATTTCTAATTTGTTAATAATAGATATATATATATCTATCTTGAGTTGTTTGTGAAAATTATGATTCCTATTCTTATCGTTTTTAAGTAATGATCTTTTCTTTTAAAAATGGATTTTGTTCTAGAAATCTGAGGATTGTAAGAATTTCTTTTTCTTGAGGTCTGAATAAACTAGTTTAAGAGAAATTTCATGACTAGTACTCACAAGTAAAATTTTATATCGTTGAAACTATTTTAGCTGAGTGTTGTAATTGATAACTAGTATATCTTCAATGATTAAGGGTTTTGATCACAAAAATGAGTTGGGACAAGTATTATAAACAACTCTGATAAGTAAATTGGTCACCAATATTGTGTTATTTCGACTGTTCATGTATGTAATCGTGATTCTTATTGAAAATTATGCTTAACGATTGTTAAGTTCAAATTTCATAGAATACATGTATAATTTTCATTGACTTGAAGGTAGTAAAATTTCCAAAGATTTAGTAGACAACTACCTCAAAATTTTGTATTGGTAAATCGTAATCTGTATCTAGAAATTTGTGATACCTACTCTGGACTTTTACTCTTTTGGCGTATCAATTAAATTGTCCATTTCCATTCTTTGTTTCTAGAGTGTCCCTTGGATAGAGATCCATATGATTCAATGTAACAACGATCCTCTATTGCATTAGACAAAATTCTAACTTTCTGATTTTAATATGCTAAACCAACTCTGGATTACTTTTAGAAGAAGGTAAAACGTCGGAGCATTGCATGTAGTTTCACTTTTAAATGGATGAAATGACCGAGTTATTTTTCAACGAGCCTATCCTTCAGGATTTCTTTTGATTTTTTGTATGTGAATATGTTCAGTTGCCTTGGAATGAAATGATTGGGTTATTTTTCAATGAGCCTATCCTTCACGAGTCTCAGTGCGTGCTTTGTCTTGTTCGTCACTTTTTTCTTGGGCATCATCTTGCCAACTTGTATTGCCTTGGAATTTCAGACTCATGCTCGTACAAAGTCTAAGTTATATGTGATCACTCTGCACCTAAATACTTGCACAATTAAATCGAATAGAGAGCAAGTAGATTGACAGTCCTATTGTTGGTAACTGATTCTCAAACTGTATCCAAATTCGGGGTGAAGAAACATTCAGATGACTCCTTTAGATTTTATTTGAATATCTTGAAACCCGTTTTTTTTTTAAATGTTTTGATTTCCTTTGGAAAATGTTTTAGAGGTCTTCCTCCTAAGAGTATTTCTTCTTTGAAATATTTTCATTTATACTTTCACAATCATTGTAGGTTAATCTATAGAACTCAACTTCTATTCGAACATTGTTGTAGTGTAGAATATAAAATAGAACATAAC
>SNQJ01S0018949.1:91323-103795 GCA_010110895.2 Picea sitchensis
TTGACTTTGTCACTTCAATTTAAATAATCCTCCTTGACTTTGTCACTTCACTTTAAATAATCCTCTTTGACTTTGTCACTTCACTTTATTATTTAAATAATCCTCTTTGATTTTGTCACTTCACTTTATTATTTAAATAATTTATTCTTTGCAATCACTTTGACTTCTTTGACCTTTTGGGGTTTCAAGCCAATCATATGAGCATCCTTCAACTTCATAAGGCCATAACTCTCAAACCATGAGGAGTTATGTGACTTCCCACATACCACCGGAAATGGCAGGACATGTATTATCCATCTAGAACAGTCTTACCTACAAATATATCAAAACTCATACCATTATGCATAAAACAAACTTGGTTCCATTACCCAAACCTTTGTTCTACCAGAATTTGCTACCAGAATTTTCTTCAAGTGTTGACATCAATGACAACCAACCCAATTAATAAACAATCTCCCCCTTTGGCATTGATGGCAACACTTTGATGCAATATTAAAATAATATCACTCATGCTCCCCCTGGAACCATGTCTGCATCTTTGTGACCAACGCTCCCCCTGGAACCATGCCTCTATCCTGTGCATCTGATAAATATCTCCCCCTTTGTCATCAATGGAAAATGTATCTTTCCATTCGGGACTGCTACCTCTAACTGACTCGTCTGATCTCCTAACCTAAACTTTCCTATTTATGGTGATTCCTCATTTACATCTAAGACATATAAGATAATCATTCAAAAGCATTCATTTTGGAGTATAAATAACTTTGAGTCTCTAGCGAAGATACTCAAAGGCTTCCCGTGGAAGAGGTTTTGTAAAGATGTCTTCCACTTGTTCTTTTGTGCCCACATATTCAACTCTGATGTTCTTTTCTACAACCTGTTCCCGTAGAAAGTGATAGTTGATTGGAATGTGCTTCATCTTGGAGTGCATCACTGGGTTCTTTGAGACATTGATGGTGCTTGTATTATCATAATAGACTGGAATGGGCTCATCATACTCAACCCGTATATATGTCAGAGTTTGTTTCATCCATAGAACCTATGTACAACATGTTGTTGTTGCAATATACTCTGCCTCAGTTGTAGATAAAGATACTGATGATTTTTTCTTGCTTATTCATGATACTAAACACTCACCCAAGTAAAACGTTGCTCCACTAGTGCTTCGTCAGTCAACAATGCAACCTGCCCAATCTACATCTATGTAGGCAATAAGTGATCGATCCTTTCCTTTTGGATACCATAATCCAAACTCTTTGTTCCTTTGAGATATCTGAAAATCCTCTTCACTGCTAATACATGTGATTCTTTTGGTGTTGCTTGAAATCATGCCACCTATCCAACTTCCTGCATTACATATGGTCTGGATGTTGTCACATATAGTAGGCTACCAATCATTGACTTGTATTTCCTCTGATCTGTAGACTTTGAATCATCATATTTGCTCAACTTGCAACTGGTTTGCATGGGAGGGATAATTGGTTTACAATCTTCCATTCCGAACCTCTTTAGCATTTCTCTGATATACTTGGTTTGAAAAATAAAAATTCCTTGGTTGCTTTGACGTATTTGAAGACCTATAAAGAAGGATAGTTCTCCAAGTAATGATATTTCAAATTAATTTTGCATATCCTTTGCAAATTTCTAGCTTAACCTGTCATTAGTACTTCCAAAAAAAATATCATCGACATAAATTTCAATTAACAAAATACTACATTGATTTACCTTGATGTAGAGGTTGTTGTTTGTTCTTCCTTTCCATAGTTCATAGGGAGTTTTTTCATTGTTGTTTCTGAGCATTACTTTGTTTTGAATGTGAATTGTTGTATGCATTGCATGTGTCCAAAAAATATTTGTCAATTTGGAATCCATTAGCATTGTTTGAGCCATTTCCTGTGTAATTATCATCCATTATGATAATGTTCCTTTGTCTCTGAACCACTCTTTGAACCAATCTATGAATCCATTCTCTCATCCATACTGTCCAAGAATCTACTTGCACAATTGTCCATAATGCTGACTCATTTATCACTATACTATCATGAAGTCTTGATTAATCCAACAAATTATACTTCTACTAACTGACTGCTTTGGATCTCTCTTCTCAAAATTTGCAAGTTGCTCGAAGGATGGTTCTTTAGTCTATCACATCTATTGCATAGACTCCCCATGTCTAATATTCATATTACCTAGGAGTCTCTAAGCCATATGACTCAGAACAATTCCTGCTCTGATGTTTATTCATCATCAACTTCATTGGTAGATTCATCATCTCTCTGACCTACTTTCTTTCTGTCTGTGGATTCATATTTCACTACAATGCCTAAAAGTACAATCTCTTGAACATGTTCCTTATTTACCTATCCTTCTTTTCTTTCTGTTATTTTCCAAACCTTTCTATATCCAACATCTTTCTTTTTCTCTATAGAATTTTATTCATCTCGTTTTATTTTCAATCTTGTGATCTTTGGGACCTGGCCTTTGTTCACCTGTTCTTCGTGTTTTCTTATCCATACTTTATTATATCTGATATCAATATTATCTTTCATGGAAATATCGATTATGCTTCTACAATCTGATGTAGGAGCATCGCCAGCACCATCAAGCGAGCCAGCGTGGAGCGGAAGACAGCTGGATAAGCCAGCACCAATTTTGAAAATACTTTGGGACTATTGCACAGATCTTAAATGAGTCATTTACGATAGGACGCCTTTATATATTGTATTGGACCTTGAGCCTTTAAGCTCTCATCCTTAGATAGATAGTCGGCATTTAAGATAGTTAATAGCTGGTAGGTAGAATTTAATTGTAGATTTGATAGCTTTAGAGCCCAAGAGGGAAAACAGATATAGACACCCTC
This sequence comes from Picea sitchensis, assembly GCA_010110895.2. NCBI lineage: Eukaryota > Viridiplantae > Streptophyta > Pinopsida > Pinales > Pinaceae > Picea > Picea sitchensis. The sequence continues at coordinate 94,184 of SNQJ01S0018949.1, forward strand.
ATTGTATCATTGTAACATTAGCATTCAGAAGAAGCAAAAGAGCAAGCAGGGAATAGTGTATGAAGAACACCCATGTACAGACATTTGAATTAATAGAAGAAAGCTTTGATTCAAATTCATGGTTTGTGTTATTTCTCTGTGTATTGATGTTATGCTCCTGAATGTTCGCTTCCTGTCATGCATTTGCTTCTATATGTTGTGTATGTGATTTCATGTATGAATTGAAGTCTGAGAGAATGATAAAATAAGTTTCAATTGTTTCTCTATTTGAGCTCGAAGATTCCTGCAAGGAGTGTAGTTGAATTGTCCGTGAGGAGTGCATTGACAAAAGGGTTCAGGTAGAGATAGATTTTGTTCTCATTTCCTCGAAGGTGCAATTAGGAACAGTGTCATGCAAGGAGTGCGTAGGCTAGGAAGAAGTCTCAGAGTTGCGATTCTGAGCGAAGCATCAAAAGACTGCTGGTGCAGGTGAGCACAGAGTCAGGGGAGGCTGGACACTTGAAGTGTTTGCAGAGTTGCCGCAAGGAGTGCGAGAAAAGGGTTCCAAACTCTAAAGAGAGCGGGAGGCTGGAAAAATCTCAGGAGGAGTAGAGCCTTCGAATATGTTGAAGGACTGCACAGGAGGTTTCACACCAAGAAATCCTCAAGAAGGGGAAGTAGCAGCCAAGATCTCACGGAGGAACGACGTGAATTCCCGTCAACCGTCAGATTCGGCAAGAGTTATACCGAGATTAAGTCCTGGTGAGCAGAGGAGGAGTCGCAGAGGAGTCATCGGGATATTGGAGTCATCGGGTTTTCAAAGGGTAAGATTCAGAGACCTTGAAAATTATGAGATTCTGGAAAGAAATCCTAGCCATTGATCTCGTCAGGACACGTGTCAGGAGACCACAGGAAGTCGGGGATCGGAGAAAGGCAAGTCCCGAATCCTTTGACCTCAAGAATCGTGATCCCGTGATATCCAATAGAGTGGTGAGGGGACAGTGACGTGGAGGGGTCAGTTCTCACATGCATCGGGGATCGGGATATCAGGGTTTTTGGTGACGTGAAAAGCATAGCAGGAGAAGTCTCAAAACTCCAAAATGCGACGCAAAATAAATTACACGCCCTTGAGTAGAGGACAAGTGTCGTGCTGCCTTGGCGTATCAGCATATCGGGAGTCGAGGATCAGCGAGGCAAGTTGTTTCGACATCAAAAGTGTCGAAATCCTGACGAAAGGATTCCTGATAGGAACAGGAGGCGTTGACGTTTACCCATCGGGTTTTGGGGTATTCTGAAGCACGAGGTGCGTGACCATGAGACTTGCAAAATTGCGAATTTCGATTCCCCGATTTGAATAGGGGGATCGTTAAGAAGAGAATCTGTGGGGTGTAGAATTCTCGATAGGGAATTAGAAGAACATTTGAGTTCTTCGGGCCAAGGGAAAAGAGGATCCTGTGAGTGCACATGGACCTTCCGACCTGAGGGTGGTGAAGGGGCCGCGTAGCTGTCAAGTGGTATCAGAGCGGGAATATCTCTTTTCTTTTTGTAGAAGAGAAGGAAATTCACCATGACACCTAGGAGAGAAAGACAATCACCTGATCCAGATGACAGGGAGGTGCGGAGAAGAGGCAGGCCGGTAGGAAACCCAGAAATGAAGAGACAGATGCGTGATCTCCGAGCAAGACTGGAGGATATGGAGATAGCGCAAAGACGCACAGCTAGTGTAGGGGATCTTAGTGATTCTGACAGCGAAGTCGAGGCTGAACGTGAGGAGGAAGTTGCAGTTGAGGATGTAGTGAATGAACAAATGATTAAAGCTATTTCCAGGATGGGTGCGAAAGCAAGAATGGACATTCCAGTTTACGAGGGAAATCTGGATGCAGAGGAGCTGCTAGATTGGATTAGAGCTCTTGACACCTACTTCTATTATGAAGATATCAAAGAGGATAAGAAAGTCAGGCATGCTATCACACACTTGAAGGGACATGCATCATTATGGTGGGACAAGCTACAAGCTGACAGATGCTGCAAAGGCAAGTAGAAGATCAAGAGTTGGGATCAAATGATTGCAAAGATGAAAGCGAAGTTCATCCTGAGAGACTATCAAATTACTCTGTTTAGGAGGATGCAAAACTTGAGATAGAAACTGATGACAGTAAAAGAATACACAGAGGAGTTCTATCGACTGAACATCAAAGCAGGTCATCGGGAGAGCGATGATGAGAAGGTTGCTAGATATCTGAATGGTCTGAGATACGACATTCAGGATGAACTAAGCATGGTTACCATCAGGACGGTAGAGGATGCTTATCAGATGGCTCTGAAAGCAGAAGAGAAGCTGAGGCAGAAGTCAGCCTAGAGGCAAAGCAGTTGCCTAGGACAAGTACCAGAAGCCCAAGGAGGAATGGAAGAAACCTCAGTGTAAAGTTGAGAGAGGTGCAAGTTCACAGAAACGCCAGCATGTTGAACAGAGAGGACCATACATTGAATAGAGAGGACAACATAATGAACAGAGGGGATATTATACTGATGCAAATACTTTTCCTCATACCAGAGGTAGAGGAAGAGGAAGATGTGGAGTGATTACATTCTTCACATGTTAGAAAAATGGGCACAAGTCATTCGAGTCTCCAGAAAAAAAGAAGGACATTGGAGAAGCTCACATCGCCGAAGCGCAGAAGTGGGATGTTGAGGCCGAAGACATAGAAGGTGGAAGGTCACTTGCGATGCATAAAGTCCTTTTGACACTTGAGAAGGAGGTGGAGGACTCAGCTCAAAGAACCAAACTTTTTAGAACAACTTGCAAGACCAAGGATAGGGTATGCAAAGTCATCGTAGATAGCGGTAGCATAGATAATCTTGTTTCAATAGAGATGGTAGAGAAGCTGGAGCTGGAGACGACTGATCATCCAAGCCCATACAAGGTTTCATGGCTACAAAAGGACATCAGGTGAGTGTTACTAAACAATACTTGGTTGAGTTCAAGATAAGGGAATATAATGATAAAGTACTCTGTGATGTCATTTCCATGGATGTTTGCCACTTATTACTGGGTAGACCATGGAAATATGATAGAAATGTGGTTCATGACGGGAGGATGAACACATATACTTTAGACAAGGATGGGAGGACACATAGGTTTCTTCCAATAAAGGATAAGGAGGTGAAACTGGAAGTAAGCAACACAGTACTTCTCATGAGTGGGAAGGAACTTCTCACAGAGATAAAGAAGAAAGAGTATCCACAATTCTTTGTGGTCAGAAAGCTGAGGATCGTTCTGACTAGCACAAGAGTGGATGATTTACCGGATGAGATTCAGGAACTACTGGGAGAGTTCATTGACATCGTGGTAGACGAATTACCTCGTTCGTTGCCACCGATGAGAAGTGTGATTCATCATATAGATCTCATACCGGGAGCCAGTTTGCCAAACAAAGTTGCGTACAGATTGACGCTGCAAGAAAATGAAAAGGTCAAGAGGCAGGTCCAGGAGTTGTTGGACAAGGGATTAGTCAGAGAAAGCTTAAGCCCATGTGCTGTTCTGATAGTACTCAGTCCAAAGAAGGATGGAGGTTGGAGAATGTGTACCAACTCGAGAGCGATCAACAAGATAACCATCAGGTATAGATTTCCACTGTCGCGAATGGATGATTTGATGGATTGCCTGAGCGGGGCAAGATATTTTTCAAAAATTGATTTGAAAAGCGGATACCACTAGATTCACATGAGGGAAGGTGATGAGTGGAAGACAGCCTTCAAAACTAACGAAAGACTATATGAATGGCTAGTTATGCCGTTTGGCTTGACGAATGCACCAAGTACCTTTATGAGGTTGATGAATGAAGTCCTGAGGGATTTCATCGGGAAATTTTTCATTGTGTATCTGGATGACATATTGATCTATAGTAAATCAGAGGCTGAACATCTGAAGCATTTGGCCATTGTGATGAAGAAGCTACAGCAGGAGAAGTTGTTGATTAATATGAATAAGTCCTCATTTATGAAGACAGAGCTCATTTACTTGGTTTTTGTTATTCCAGTGAATGAGTTGAGAATGGATCCGGATAAAGTGGAGGTGATCAAGAATTGGCCATCACCAAGGAATATTTTCGAGGTGAGAAGTTTTCATGGACTGGCTAGTTTCTACCGAAAATTCATCAGGAATTTCAGTGGAATTAGCGCAGCGATGATGGACACAGTGAAGAAGCGTCATAAATCTTTTCACTGGACAGCAGAGGCTGAAAATATCTCCAATCTGTTGAAGTGGAAGATCACGGAACAACTGGTTTTGGTGTTGTTGGATTTCCAAAAAACATTTCAGGTGAAATGTGATGCAAGCAGGTTTGCCATAGGAGTGGTCTTGAGTCAGGAAGACAGACCAGTTGCATATTTCAGCGAGAAGCTGGATGAAGCAAAACTGAAATACTCCATGTATGATAAATAATTATATGCTATCATACAGGCGTTGAAGAAGTGGAGGCATTACTTGATCCCGAAAGAATTTGTACTGTACAGTGATAATCATGCATTACAATTTGTGACTCAATAGGAGAAGTTGAATTAGAAACATGCCAAATGGGTAGAGTATATGCAAAATTTCACATTTGTGATTAAGCATATTTCGAGTACTGCTAATAAAGTGGTTGCAGCTTTGAGCAGGAAGTGTTTGTTGCTGCAGGAATTCTGAGTCAAAACATTGGGTTTTGAAAATCTCAGGGACATGTATGCAGGTGATGCAGATTTTGCAGAAGCGTATGAAGTAGCTAAGAATCCAGTTCTCAGAGACAGAAGCATGTGGATAGATTATATGATCCAGGAGGGATTGTTGTTCAGAGGCAATCAATTGTGCATTCCAAATTTCTCCATGAGGGAGAACCTGTTGAAGGAGAAACATAGTGGGGGATTGGCAGGACATTTTGGTCATGACAAAACATTCGCGAAGCTGAGTGAATCATATTTTTGGCTGGGCATGCAGGAAGATGTCAAGAGATTTGTTGATAGATGTTGAATTTACCAGCATTCGAAGGGAAGGAAGCAGAATGCAGGTTTTTATCATCCATTGCCCATACCAAAGAGGCCATGGGAGGCGATGAGCATGGATTTTGTATTAGGGTTGCCGAGGACACAGAGAGGATTTGATTCCATCTTTGTAGTAGTGGATAGGTTTTCAAAAATGGCACATTTCATTCCATGCCAGAAGACCAGCGATGCGACGCACATTGCAAATTTGTTTTCAAAGAGATAGTTTGACTTCATGGGTTGCCGAAAAGTATAGTTTCAGACAGAGACACAAAATTCATAGGGAATTTTCGGAGGAGCTTATGGAAGAAGCTAGGGACTAACTTGGCGTTTAGTTCTGCGTATCATACACAGATAGATGGGCAAATGGAAGTGGTCAACAGAAGTCTGGGAGACTTGCTGAGAAGCTTGGTGACATAGCACCATAGTAGTTGGGATAGTATAGTACCACAAGCAGAGTTCGCATACAACGATTCAGTGAATCGGAGCACAGGCAGAAGTCCATTTCAGGTTGTATATGGGATGCAACCGAGAGGAGTTTCTGAATTAAGGGATTTAGAACAGACTACCACTAGCAGTGCTAGTGCAGAAGAATTCATTGAAGCAATGAAGGAACTTCACAACAGGGTGAAGGAGCGACTGATAGATTCAAATCAGGAGTACAAGCACAGAGCAGATCAGGATCGGAGACAACTTCAGTTTGAAGTTGGTGACCTAGTTCTGGCACATTTGAGGAAGGAAAGGTTCCCGAGGGGAACATACAATAAGTTGAAAATGAAGAAAATTGGGCTATGCAGGGTCCTGAAGAAATTCGGAGAAAATTCTTATGAAATTGAGTTGTCGTATGGCATCAGGATATCTCCGGTATTCAATGTTGCAGATTTATACCCATATAGAGCTGATGAAGCAGGGGCAGAACGTGATGAGAAACCACTGATCCAGTGGGTGAAACAATTTCCAGTTGCAGAAAAGCCACAGATGGAATGCATACTGGACAAGAGGGTGAGTAAGAAGACCAGGCGGAAGCAGTATTTCGAGTATCTGGTCAAGTGGAAAAATCATCCAGTAGAATATGCCAGCTGGGAAACTAAAGAGGAAATACAGAAGCATGGACAGACCGTGCAGGAGCTCATGGACAGGAACCCATGAAATTTTTCAAGCCGAGGAGTATGATGCAGGAGGATCGCCAGCACCATCAAGCGAGCCAGCGTGGAGTGGAAGACAGCTGGATAAGCCAGGACCAATTTTGAAAATACTTTGGGACTGTTGCGTAGATCTTAAATGAGTCATTTAAGATAGGATGCCTTTATATATTGTATTGGACCTTGAGCCTTTAAGCTCTCATCCTTAGGTAGATAGTCGACATTTAAGATAGTTAATAGCTGGTAGGTAGAATTTAATTGTAGATTGATAGATTTAGAGACCAAGAGGGAAAACAGATATAGACACCCTCATTGTATCATTGTAAAATTAGAATTCAGAAGAAGCAGAAGAGCAAGCAGGGAATAGTGTATGAAGAACACCCATGTATAGGCATTTGAATTAATAGAAGAAAGCTTTGATTCAAATTCATGGTTTGTGTTATTTCTCTTTGTATTGATGTTATGCTCCTGAATGTTCACTTTGTGTCATGCATTTGCTTCTATATGTTGTGTATGTGATTTCATGTATGAATTGAAGTCTGAGAGGATGATAAAATAAGTTTCAATTGTTTCTCTATTTGAGCCAGAAGATTCCTGCAAGGAGTGCAGTTGAATTGTCCGCGAGGAGTGCGTTGATAGAAGGGTTCAGGTAGAGATAGATTTTGTTCTCATTTCCTCAAAGATGCAGTTAGGCACAGTGCCGTGCAAGGAGTGCGCAGGCCAGGAAGAAGTCTCAGAGTTGCGATTTTGAGTGAAGCATCAAAAGACAGCTGCTGCAGGTGAGTGAAAAGTTAGGGGAGGCTGGACACTTGAAGTGTTTGCAGAGTTGCCACAAGGAGTGCGAGCAAAGGATTCCAAACTCTTAAGAGAGCAGGAGGTTGGAAAAATATCAGGAGGAGTAGAGCCTTCGAATATGTTGAAGGACTGCACAGGAGGTTTCACACCAAGAAATCCTCAAGAAGGGGAAGTAGCGGCCAAGATCTCACGGAGGAATGATGTGAATTCTCATCAACCGTCAGATTCGGCAGGAGTTATACCGGGATTAAGTCCTGGTGAGAAGAGGAGGAGTCCCGGAGGATTCATCGGGATATTGGATTCATCGGGTTTTCAAAGGGTAAGATTCAGAGACCTTGAAAATTTCGAGATTCTGGAAATAAATCCTAGCCATTGATCTCGGCAGGACGTGTGTTAGGAGACCACAGGAAGTCGGGGATCGGAGAAAGGCAAGTCCTGAATCCTTTGACCTTAGGAATCGCGATGCCTCGATATCCGATAGAGCGATGAGGGGACAGTGATGTCGAGGGGTCAGTTATCACGTGCATTGGGGATTGGGATATCGAGATTTTTGGTGACGTGAAAATCATAGCGGGAGAAGTCGCGAAACTTCGAAACGTGACGCAAAATAAATTACACGCCCTTGAGTGGAGGATAGGTGTCATGCTTCCTTGGCGTATCGGCATATTGGGAGTTGGGGATCAGTGAGGCAAGTTGTTTCGACATCAAAAGTACCGAAATCCCGATGGAAGGATTCCCGATAGGAACAGGAAGCGTTGACGTTTACCCATCGAGTTTCGGGGTATTGTGAAGCACGAGGTGCGTGACCATGAGACTTGCGAAATTGTGAAGTTCGATTCCCCAATTTGAATAGGGGGACTATTAAGAAGAGAATCTGTGGGGTGTAGAATTCCCAATAGGGAATTAGAAGAACATTTGAGTTCTTCGGGCCAAGGGAAAAGAAGATCCTGTGAGTGCGTGTGGACCTTCCGACCTGAGGGTGGTGAAGGGGCCACGTAGTTGTCACAATCACTAGCTATGTGTCCATAGTTATGACATTTGTAACATTCAATGTTATGTGGGGCCACATATGCACTTCTTCCTTGAACATTTCTTTTATAATCCCTGCAATCTGCAACCTTATGTCCAAAATTAGTACAATAAAAACAATGACCATAAAATAAATTTGCATACCTGGGAGTGAATGATCTTCTTTGTGGTGTAGTCCTTCTAAATTTCTGCCTTGAATGATCATGATCATGATTGAAGCTTCTTTGTGGCTTGAACATGAATGGTCTTCTTGAAGATGTATCTTCAATAGATTTCTTACATTCTGGTTGACCATGATTCCTTCCTTTGAGTACTTCTACATAACTCTTTCTATTTTCATCATTCTTATTTTCTAGCAACCTTGAGTTCTTCTCTTCATTCTCTATAATTGATGTGGATGTTTTTGTCTCTTTAACATTCTTGTTGAGCTTGACGACTTTGACTCTTAGTGTGACAACTTCTTCTTCAAGATTCTCAACCTCTTCTTCTTTCTTCATTCTTTAAGACTTCATGATCTCTTATGTTCTCTTTTCTTCTTCAAGTTGGATTTTCAATGTAATTATTTCTTCTTCGAGTCTTCTCTCTTCTTCACCAAACTCTTCCTCAAGTTGGTTTAAGTCATCGGTTCTTTCCTTGAGATGATCTGTCAGTATATTTTCTCTCTTTTATGCTTCTTCCTTTTGTGTTGTTATGTTGGCTTCTAAACATTTCTTTTTATATTCTAGAGTTTCTTCAATTATTTTGGCCTCTTCTAATTGAGTTCTTAAATTCTTGATGACCTGCTGAGCTTTTTCAGAACCTTGAACACTTTCCTTTTGCTTCATCAATTCTTTCTTCGATGACTTGTTTTCCTCTCTTTCTTTATTTAGATATTCAATTGCACTGATAAATTGTTCTTTGTAATCAACTTATGCTTCTTCATACTCTTCCTCTTCTGAATCCGTCTAACATGATGAGCATCTTTCTTCTTGTTATGTACCTACATCTTCTTTGGCATTTTCTGATTCTATGATGGGTGAAGAATATACATTATGTAACTTATCCCAAAGTTATTTGGTCGATGAACATTTACCAACCTTTTCTCTTACCATATTAGGTAATCCTTCCTAGATGAAATCCATTGCTATTTTGTTATTCTTCTTCAATTCCTTCTTGGTTGCAATATTTTCCCTTTTTGAACTATCATATCCTGTAACAACTGATAGCCAAATATAATGTCTCTATGCATGTAAAAATACTTTCGTCCTTATGATCCACATCTCATACTTTAAATCATTTTGACCATTAAAAATTGGTACTCCATTCTTAGAATAATCCATGACCTCCTTCTAGTGGTTAAATTGTTTCCTAAAGGAATCCGCTCTGAAACCAATTGTTGGATTACTGAGAGGGGGGATGAATCAGTAATAGAGAAATCTAATCCTTTTTAACCATATAATACAAGTGTTATATCAATGTAGCATTATCATCCAATATTTGCAAAGTAAATAAACAATGAACAAATTGGCAATCATACACATACACAGTACACCAATGTTTTTACGTGGAAACCCAAAGCGGGAGAAAACCACATAATGTTTTTCTTATATTTCTTAAAGAATTACATTCATTGGAAGAACCAAATTCCTTTGTTTTCCAGCTGCAACTA
>SNQJ01S0018949.1:104473-117751 GCA_010110895.2 Picea sitchensis
GGCCTCAAAAGGATATCTAGGTCAGGTAGGGTATAGAGGAATCTTCATATCAAGTAAAGGAAGAATCCTCAAAATACACGGGGGTCAAATAAAGATAAATACCAATTATGCAGTCAAACTCTAGGTGCTGGAAGAAGGCCTCTGGGTAGTTGACTCCCATGGGTATGACAAGTTAATAATAGAAGGGGACTCTCAGATAGTGATCAACATGTTCAAAATATTGCAGCAAGGCACCTCGGCTTCAAAAACCTCAAAGAGTTGGAGGCTGGAAGCTAGCCTAGACGCCATTCAGCAAAGGTTAACCTCCATGCCTGTCATTATCCCAAGTCACATAAAATGCTCAAAAAACAATCTTGCAGACCGGATCGCCAATCTAAGTTATAGGATTAGGGAAGACTCGTGGGACAAATATTGGACTCCATTAGTAAGGGAGGACATCATGCAATCTTGTGACTCCATCACTAGATAGGCCCTTCTCTCCATGGAGCCTGAGACAAAGGATCAACCAATCACTAAATATTGCATAAGGCTTAGCTCTAGGATGGAGATGACTTGCAAGGAAAAAAAATTAGGTGAAATCCCAATAGGAGAAAGGAAAGACTCGACCTTTCAAGTAGTCGAAATCCAGGAGGGAGAAGAGGATATCATGCAAATACTTCACAGTACTAGCCACATAAGCGACTCTCCTAACTAGAAAATAGCTCAGCTAATGGGACTAGAAAGAACCAGCGTCCCTAGCCTCAGTCATATGCAGAGCAAGAAACCCCCCTCCCATGCAAGACAAATATGCGGTAATCTAGAAGAGGGGAATACCAAGACTAAAGCGAGGCATAATAAAGGCCCTGCCTACCAGAAATCCTATCCAGTGTGCAACCAGCCAGACTCCCATAGGGACATATGTAATTTGGACAATGTTTGGCTTCCAGCTACCCTCATCGATGGAAATTGACAAGACCGTTCTCAAAGTTGTCCCCATCATCATTTAACCTAGGAGTTCCTTCCAAACCAGTCTAGGGAAGAGCTCCAACAGGACGTCAATGAGATCACCCACCAACTAACAACAAAAGATAGGTACCAGAGCTCTGCTCAACGTGTCAAGGATTTACACCTGTCAGATAATAGAGGGAGTATAGCAATCTATGTTGGCACCCATAATCATCATTTATGGAAGATACCTTCTCGCCTAAGTCTCGACGAATATCAAATCAAAGAACAGGCTCTCTCTAACAAGGCTTAGGATTTGGGAGGAGGTTCGAGGAAGATCCAACAAGTAAGGGGCACCCTATAAATAAATTCTCATAATGTGGAGTCCTCGGGAATCCTAGAAACTCCCTCATCTCTATGATAATCTCCCAGATGACGATATTCCCTTCTAAGAGTAGGAATGGGACACTTAGCGATTTTTTCATGCATGAAAGACTGGCCCAAACCTTTAGGACCTCCTCTGTAGACATCGAGGGATCTCTAGGGAATTCTCTTGCAATTTGGTACCACCCCATTCTGCGCACTCTTATCAAAGACACTATGGCCTCTAGGCATGGTTATCCCTCTAGTTACAGACGAGGCTCTGGCTTCCATGGATCTTCCTCCTCGAGGCAGTAGAAGGAAGGAGTCCTAGAAACTAGGATCCAACAGGAGGCATTCAATGTCACTCAGAACTTCACCATGAACACCCCTCAACGTTTCCAAAGAGCTATGGAGGAAGTAGAAGACATTGTCAGTGAGGAACACGAGATGACCACAGACAAAAGTTAGTCAACTCCACAATTCACTGGGTTCTAGACGTCGTCCATACTAGAGGCAAAGACACACGCCATTGGCGAACTGTCGAACTATACTAGCACCTCAAGAAACTTCTTGACCAAATGCTTCAAAGAAGAGAGGACATGCAAAACACACTCCATCTCCAGCTTGACAGCCTCCACTTGATGGTTCGCGAGATTCTCGCTCGCCTCCCCGATGTAGCGTGTCATCTGGCTCACCCTCTGGGTCGCCAGGAAGCTCAACCGACTTACCAGGCATACCCTTCAGGCAACTCAGGTACAGGGACTTCAACCCCTTGAAGTTTGTTCTCAAGCTTCCCCCTTTTTGTCATGATAGTAAATAATAGTTATAGCTTGGAAAGCCATAGTTTTAGAATGGTCTCTAAGTTTTTTTGGACTAACTATAAACATTGCTTTTGGCTGAATGTTATTTACTTCTATTGTTGTTCTGGTTTCCGAAGTGGCAGGCCAACAACAAGAATTTTTGGATTGTATGATATTTTAAAATTTTAATAGAAATCTTTATGTGAACCTTACAAAAAAAAAATACTAGTTTGGATACTGTACATATTTTATACCTTCTTTTTTACTTTTTCAAAGTGTGATTAGTTAAGAATTTAAACGAAATAAAATATAATCGGGGATTATAAACTTTTTTCTCTTATCATCATAGAGTCTTGGTTTCAATGATATCCCTAAATGATGACTTTATCCCTAGTATGTTGTTATCATGAGATTGGTTAACATATTTAAAAGATTTATTTTCCTAGTAATTAGGTCGAAAGGTTTGTTCTTTTTGTAATCAAGTCCTAGGAACTGGCTCGGTTGTCAAATTTTCAAAACTGCTCATCTTAACTAGTCAAAGTTCCACATCGACTTATAACATTAAATAATGATTGGTCTATGTGGAGAGATGGTGTTAAGGCTGTAGGGATGGAATTATTTAAATTGGTATACTTTATTACGTTAGCATACCAACTCATCTTCATTAACAAGTATGATCCCTTGTGTTTTAAAACACGTTGATTTCCCCCATCTCTGCATAAATAAAACATATTTCAAGTAAACAAAATAAAATAAGTGATACGGTGAAAGGAAATTCAGATTGGGAAATGCAGGTATTTTCGTCGGGGCTATGGATGCTCGCTAGTAGTGGAACAAGGCCTATGATGCTAGGGTGTCTTCGTCGGGGCTATGTACAATCGCTGGAAGAAAAGAAGTGTCAGAAGCCATGAGAGCGTGCTCATATGTACATTTTTTTTTATACTCCATCATTAAAGTCCTCTCAGACTTGACCATATTTCAACACATTTGATCATTTTGTCAGTAAATGAATCCCATCAATCACTACTTTGAGTAAGATAGAGAACTAAATATTTGACTTTCAAGCCTAACCTATTGTGTCTGATTACTTTAGGAAACATCTAATTAGATTGAAAACAAAGTTCAGCTAATCTTTATCTTTTATAACCATACTTATCATCGCAATATTCTTAGATCTTAATTGTCATTAGCTTTATCATTTTAACTATAGATTCATTTATATTGAGAGAGGAAGGCTTTACTTTCCTGTGTTATGCTTTATTTTATTACATTAGGGTTTTAGTTTCTACATCAGGATTTTATCTGTGTTAGGTTTTTTCTTCTTTCTTTGTACATATCTTAGGAAGTTTTGAAATAAAGGAAAAATCATTTCATTAAAGTCTGCATAAGAGAAATATGATTCATAGTTTGATTGAGATGCTTGATATGTGTAAGTTTTCATATGTTAAAGGTCTTTGCTATCATGACTTATCCTTGTGAAACAAATATGATTCATAAAGTTACAAAAATGTCCTTGTAATATATATTATATTATTAGTTTTTCCTTTCAATGATTCACATGTTTGACTAATTTTGTTGTCCGTGAAGGACTTTCTCCAGCAAAAATATAAAGATATACAGGTACCAATTTGTAGGAACAAAAAGGTGGATATATTAGCAAAGAATGCGATGATAAAGAAGAGAATTGATTTCACGATGACATATGACTCCATGCCCAATGATAGAAGGCACAAGTCTACGGTTCTTGGTGCCTCCCTAAGAGACACCATCCCCAGTTGGAGTCAGAGATATTGTAACTGAAAATGTTCCTGTAAAAAAAATTCAAATCTCACTATCCTTGCCTTTTAAATTTTTCTTGATTACCTTGAAGGGAAATCCTAGTCCAGAGAACTCTTTTTATTATCATCCACTTCATCAACACTTTAATCATTTTTCCTAGTTCATAACATTCTACTAAAGTTAAACCCTAGTCCCTTCATTTTTTTGTCATTAAATTATCATTCATTTTTGGTAACTTCAAGCTTATAAATTTTTGGTCACGAACTTAAAATCCATAATTAACACCCATAAAGCAAAGACAAGACCTAGTACCAAGTTTAACTAAAGCATTTTGAAACAAGGTTGTATTTATATTTTATTATATTTTCACTTGATCTTATTCAAGACTATAATTAACCTTATGTCATTAATTTCTCAATTGAGTAAATTCAGGTTATTTTATTTTATTGAACAAGTTAGTAACATGGATGTGCATAATAGAACAAGTGTTGCATAGCAGCGTAGTCCCTGCCAGGTTGACACAGGAGTAAATGTGTGGGTTGCAAGTTGCAGTACATGTGGTAGTCATGCATAATTTCGTATTCCCGAATTTGTTTTATTTGAAATTTATAAAAAATTATTAATGTCTGGTACATCAACGAAGGTTCATAGCAAATAAGTTTGATAGTACATGAAATATTTAATACATAACCCATGTAACCCAACAATTACAGAGTCCTGGATTTTTATTTTTCATTTTTCATGTCTAGCCTGCTCCATGATATACATTTTGCACCCAACACTTATGTCATATACATTTTGAACCCAACAATTCTGTCATATACATGAGACTCAATAATTTATAGAATATTATAACATTGTACCAAGATTTATAATAATTTATATAATGCTATAACACTTTTTACTTAATGAATAGTATAAACAATTATTTAAAATTTATTCAATATTATTTTTAATGTTTTTAAATGTAAATTTGAAATTTTGGAATTTTGATTTTGTTTATGATAATAAAGGTGAAATTTATTTTTATTTCTCATTTTTCATGTCCAACTTGTTCCGTGATATACATTTTGCAACTTTCGCCATATACATTTTGCACCCAACAATTACGGAGTCGCGGGTTCACATTTTTCATTTTTCATGTATAGCTTGTTCTGTGATATACATTTTTCACCCAACACTTCCGTCATATACATTTGGCACCCAACAATTCCGTCATATACATGAGACTGAGTAATTTATAGAATATTATGACATTGTAATTTGTATAATATTATAACATTGTATCAAGATTTATAGTAATTTATATAATGGTATAAAACTTTTTACTTAATGAATAGTATAAACAAATATTTAAGTTTTATTCAATATTATTTTTAACATTTTTAAATGTAAATTTGGAATTTGATTTTGTTTATGATAATAAAGGTGAAATTTATTTTTAATTTTTTTTTTCATGTCCAGTTTGTTTTGTGATAAACATTTTCACATTTTTCAATTTTTCATTTTTCATGTACATAGTGTTCCGTGATATACATTTTGTACCCAACACTTACGTCATATACATTTTGCACCCAACAATTCCATCATATACATGAGACTGAGTAATTTATAGAATATTATAACATTGTACCAAGATTTATAGTAATTTATATAATGTTATAACACTTTTTTTTTTAAGTAAAAAGGTAGGTCATGTTATATTAATATTGCAAAATTACATAGTTCTGTTGAAGTGCCAATTGTCTCGCCTGAAAAGGAAACTGAGACAGTTGGCCATTCCATGCCACTTTCCAAACTCAAAATTCCAGGCTGCCATCATGCCCGAAGGAAACCACGATGCATGGCCAACTTTAGTATTAGTTTGTTCTTCACTATGCTACCGCTATCATTGCTACAAGATAACTAAGCTACAACTCTGGTTTGCAACAAAAGAAAAAAGTTTCTAACTATGAGCATGCAGGAAAGCCTTTTAACCAGTGTCCTCATAATCATCTTCGTTCTTGTTGCATCTGACTAGAATTGCGTAGACATGTGCGCAAGTGGGGCATTGGTGTCTTGGGGTAGTGTTGGAGTAGGCAGTGTAAATCATATCCAGGCATTGGTTGATGCGGATGGCCCTGAAAATTTGGTCGTCCACCATGCTGCAAACATCGAAGATTAATTCCAGGTGCTCCGGGTGAAGAAGTGGTGGCTGGTCCTGCGAGCCTTGCGGAGTGGAGGAGAGGGTAGCTTTCATCCGTGCGTCGGCCTCATCCTAGTGCTCTAGCTGCCTATTCTGCTGCTCCATTTCCTCAGAGGGTTCGTCGGTTGTGATGTGGATGTTTCCTTCTATGCCTTCATGTATCTCTTCCTCCACGAAGCAAGGTGTAAATTCCTCAGCTGGAGTGTCACTAGGACCTTGTGCTGTGCTTGTAGCAGGGGTTATGGCGTCCTTTCCAAAACAAGCGGGGGGAGCCAAATTGTCCGGCACCATGAAGAGGAGGTTCTCTGAGTAATTCTAAATGGATTCCTCCGAAGTAATCTCCTCGACATACGCCATGGGAGGCGTTCCAATTCTTCTGGACTTCCTGGGTCTTCTCCTGCTAGCTAGAGCCAATGCTCTTTCAAATTTCTTCTGCCTCTTCCTGCGTGAGTCAGTCGCATACCAAGCAGCGCCTCTACGAGGCCACCCCTTTACTCTTGGCATGCTAAAAAACAAAGCTATTGTCGAAATATCAGCTGAAAGGGTGTCTCTATTCCTGCACCTCGAAGGTTCATCCTTCGGCTCTACAACCTTCAAATGCATCACAAAGCCTCCAAGGATATCGATTAGGTCGAATATGATATCTATGGCCATTAAGGTTGTGGTCTTAATGCGTTGATCGGTCATCCTCCTCGCACGAGTGAGAGGCCTCATCATTTGGTGAAGGTTGCCTGGGTTTAATCCCATCATAAATGTCGAGGAGATGGGACCTGGTGGCCAACATTTATGGCACCACCTGGCACTGATCCGCATGTCCTTACCTCTCCGCATGGCACCCCATACGGGGGGAAATTTGAAGGACATGGGGGTGGGATTTGATCCACTTATGTGTGCACACAGGGAGATTATGTTATAACACCTTTTACTTAATAAATAGTATAAACAATTATTTAAATTTTATTCAATATTATTTTTAACATTTTTAAATGTAAATTTCGAATTTTGGAATTTTGATTTTGTTTATGATAATAAAGGTGAAATTTATTTTCATTTTTCATTTTTCATGTCCGGTTTGTTCAGTGATATACTTTTTTCACCCCAACACTTCTGCCATATGCATTTTACACCCAACAATTATGGAGTCACGGGTTGGCGAAGTCACGGATTCAGATTTTTCATTTTTCATATCCAGCTTGTTCCATGATATACATTTTTCACCCAACACTTCTGTCATATACATTTTGCACCCAACAATTATGTCATATACATGAGACTGAATAATTTATAGAATATTATAACATTGTATCAAGATTTATATTATTTTATATAATGCTATAACTCTTTTTACTTAATGAATAGTATAAACAAATATTTAAATTTTATTCAATATTATTTTTAACTTTTTTAAATGTAAATTTGGAATTTTGATTTTGTTTATGATAATAAAGGTGAAATTTATTTTTAATTTTCATTTTTCATGTCCAGTTTGTTCCGTGATATACATTTTGCACCCAACACTCATATACATTTTGCATCCAACAATTATGGAGTAGCGGGTTCACATGTTTCATTTTTCATGTCCAACCTGTTTCGTGATATACATTTTGCACCCAGCACTTCCATCATATACATTTTGCACCCAACAATTCTGTCATATACATGAGACTGAGTAATCTATAGAATATCATAACATTGTACCAAGATTTATAGTAATTTATATAATGGTATAACACTTTTTACTTAATGAATAGTATAAATAATTATTTAAACTTTATTCAATATTATTTTTAACGTTTTTAAATGTAAATTTTGAATTTTGGAATTTTGATTTTGTTTATGATAATAAGGGTGAAATTTATTTTCATTTTTCATTTTTCATGTCGAGTTTGTTCCATGATATACTTTTTGCACCCAACTCTTCTGCCATATACATTTTGCACCCAACAATTACGGAGTCACATGTTGGCAGAGTCGCGGGTTCACATTTTTCATTTTTCATGTTCAGCTTTTTCCGTGATATACATTTTGCACTCAACACTTCCATCATATACATTTTGCACCCAACAATTCTGTCATATACATGGGACTGAATAATTTATAGAATATTATAACATTGTATCAAGATTTATAGTAATTTATATAATGTTATAACACTTTTTACTTAATGAATAGTATAAACAAATATTTAAATTTTATTCAATATTATTTTTAAAGTTTTTAAATGTAAATTTGGAATTTTGATTTTGTTTATGATAATAAAGGTGAAATTTATTTTTAATTTTCATTTTTCATGTCCATCGTGTTCCGTGATATACACTTTGCACCCAACACTTATGTCATATACATTTTGCATCCAACAATCACAGAGTGTAGCGGGTTCACATTTTTCATTTTTCATGTCTAGAGTGTTCCTTGATATACATTTGGCACCCAACACTTCCATCATATACATTTTGCACCCAACAATTCTATCATATACATGAGAGTGAGTAATTTATAGAATATTATAACATTTTACCAAGATTTATAGTAATTTATATAATGTTATAAGACTTTCTACTTAATGAATAGTATAAACAAATATTTAAATTTTATTCAATATTATTTTTAACTTTTTTAAATGTAAATTTGGAATTTGGGAATTTTGGTTTTGTTTATGATAATAAAGGTGAACACATTTTTCATTTTTCATGTCCAGAGTGTTATGTGATATACATTTTGCACCCAGCACTTCCTTCATATACATTGTGCACCCAACAATTCCGTCATATACATGAGATTGAGTAATTTATAGAATATTACAACATTGTACCAAGATTTATAGTAATTTATATAATGTTATAATACTTTTTACTTAATGAATAGTATAAACAATTATTTAATTTTTATTCAAGATTATTTTTAACGTTTTTAAATGTAAATTTGGAATTTTGGAATTTTGATTTTGTTTATGATAATAAAGGTGAAATTTATTTTAATTTTTCATTTTTCATGTCTAGCTTGTTCTATAATATACTTTTTGCACCCAACACTTCCACCATATACATTTTGCACCCAACAATTACAGAGTATGTCTAGCATGTTCTATGATTACATTTTGCACCCAACAATTCCATCATATATATGAGACTGAGTAATTTATAGAATATTATAACATTGTACCAAGATTTATAGTAATTTTATATAATGTTATATAATGTTATAATATTCTATAAATTACTTAGTCTCATGTATATGACGGAATTGTTGTGTGCAAAATGTATATGAGGGAAGTGTTGAATGCAAAATGTATATCACGAAACAGGCTGGACATGAAAAATGGAAAATGTGAATGCACGAACCTTCGTTGATATACCAGACATTAATAATTTTTTATAAATTTCAAATAAAACTAATTCGGGAATACTAAATTATGCATGGATACCACATGTACTACAACTTACAACCCACCCATTTACTCCCATTCATAAACTATAAATTAAATTTTTGATATCTATCTTGTAATATTAATATTAAATATAGTATTCATTATTAATATGTGATAATGTTTTGTTAAATTTTATTCAATTAATTATTCAAATTTATTTTTATTTTTCATGTTCAACATGTTCTGTGATATACATGTGAAGTAAACATTTAAGGCTCTGAGGCATGTAGGTAGATATTTAAGGCTGTCAAAACTGTCCAAGTGCCTCGCGCTGTGTAAACATTTAAGAAAGAATGTGTGTGGCAGGATTTACATACATTAAGTACTTAATAATAATAATAAATAGACAAACCTTGAATACGCTAGCATATCAAACATTGGGATAAATTTAGCTAGCAGAAAATGCTAAGAAAAACATTCGAACTAATGTTAGCATTAATTCAGCTTCAAGAAATGCATAAAAATATATATGATTCAAAAAGATGGTATACTATCAAAAAGTTTGGATATGCTCACATATAAAACATTGGGAATAGCGAAGTCGGCAATAAGACCTCCAATCTATTATCCAATCAGATCATGACATACAGGGTACTTTTTATTATATAAAAAACAATGTTTTTTGTTCCCTAGTTCCAACATTAGATATTCTGCAAATATTTGTGGTCAAAGGATAAATTAATACTAGGTCAATGAATTATCGATTGCTATAGTCCCTCTATGCCTACAGCAGGGACTAATAATGAACACACACACAATATATAATATATTGGATAAATCAAATTATGATGTATATATTAGATGTAATAATAAATTAATGTAGTTAGTTAGTGATATTATTAAAACCATGTTAACTAATACATTAATTACCAAGCAATTAGATTATTGTTTGAGTTATTGTCTAATGCGCTTTCTTATATTTTCATTTATACTTGTTTTTAATAAGTTTTTTGGTACATGTGCAGGTGTGAAAGAACTTGTCGGATGTGGAAGGAAAACCTAAAGTGCACGCGAGTTGAAACCCAAAATTATTATTCGACGTTGATATAAAAAGGTTCTCGATCCATTGGATCTCTCAGAGATCTACAATAAGATTATAAACCAAGCACGTTTAGTTCCGAGAAGAGTTACTAATCATCGATTTGATAGATGCATGGATGGTTGGATGAGCTCCTCTATACAAGACACACTTTACAAATATCAAGCGATCTATCTAGGGTTTTTTTTTTCTTCATGTGTCGAATGATGGACACTAACAAATTCACAATGAAACTACAGAAACATGAGCCATACATCTCACATATTAAATGGAATGGATTGTTGTTGGGATTTGGTGATAACCAATTACCAAGAACAAATATGGATCCTATTTTTTTGCATTGGTTACAACCAAATAGACCAATTTAGAATATGGATAGAGATTGTATTTAATATTCAGTTTCATGCATGAATGTATAAATTCATGTAAGCCCATAGAGGCAAAACGACTATGAGAGACTGAGTGTATGGGAGACTTGCAAATCTGATGTAATCTCCATAATCCAAATAATAAGACAATTGATGCCTATGCTTGGTGGACGTAGCCCAATGTTTGAGTGAACCATGTGAAATCCTTGTGTCTATTTCTTATGTGTGTGATTGTTAATTATCACTGTGAATTGTGTTTTCCGCACTGACAATTCTAACAAGTGGTATCAGAGCTGGTTAGAGCTAGTTGGAGGATCTTCAAATTCTCGAAGGAGCCGACAAAAGTTAAATATGTGTGAGGGTGTGTAAATTTATACATTTTTGCAAGTCCCTCCTCTGGAATTTCCGCACTCCACTATGTATTACAATGCATAAATTATTTAATATTTCCACACTCTGAGTATATCAGGAGGTGCGGACTCCACACTCCAGTATTGAGGGAGGTGTGGCAGCCCTTTGAAGTATGCAGTAATGGGAAATGATTAAATTTATTCACATGGTTTAAGGCATGGTATGACTCCTTTGATAAATCAAAAGCTACGACTCCCCTTTGGTAAATATTCACATGTATTTTATTTGTAATATTCTCACGTGGTTTTTTATATTGGATTTCCTTTTAAGAAAAGTGAACAAGTCAATTCACCTAGAGGTTTTAAAAGGTATAAAAGGAATTACATGTAAAAAGGTTAAAGAGTGGATAGTTAAAATGTTAAAGAGTGGATATAAAAGGTATATAAGTTTTTTATTATTTTAAACCTTTTGGAGTTATTACTTAACCTTGTTTATTAAGGATCCACATTTAACCTTATTTATTATTCCTCCATATTATTTTTCAAAAGGTCTTGGGTTTTATAAGTAGTGGACATTAGGAGATTTTGTGTAATGGCTAAGATGCAAAGTTTGAAGTTAGAAGTTGAAAAGTTCAGTGGTAAAAACAACTTTGAGCTCTGGAAGCTCAAGATGCACGATCTGCTCATGCAACAAGGCATGGTGAAGGAATTTTTGGGAAAAGCAAAGTAGCCCGCATCCATAACAGACGATGACTGGGATGAGATGGATGTGAGAGCACTGAGTGCCATACGCATGTGTTTAGTCGACGATGTTTTGTTCAATATTGTCTCGGAAAAGACAGCAACCGGTTTATGGAGAAAGTTGGAAAGTCTATACATGACAAAGTCCTTGACAAGCAGAATCTACTTGAAGAGACAGTTATATAGTTTGCGGATGAAAGAAGGTACAAAAGTTGTTGACCATTTAAATACCTTCAATACCCTTATAGTTCAATTGACTAGTATGGAAGTTAAATTCGAAGATGAGGATAAGGCTATTACACTATTGTGTTCATTGCCTAAATCTTGGGATAATCTAGTTACCTCCATTAGCTTTAGCTCAACATATGTTTTAGATTATGACTTTTTTGTGGGAGCTTTGTTGGCTGAGGAGATGAGGAGAAAATCTAGTAAAGAAACCTCAACTTCAAAGGCGATGATGGTCAGAGGTCAAACCATATAGAAGAATGAGAGAATTTATTTTTGATCTACATCAAGACACAGAAAGGGTAAAGCAAAATGTTGGCACCGTGGCAAAATAGGACATCTCAAGAAAGATTGCTGGAAGAGAAAGGAATCTGAGGAAAACTCGAAGGAAGCAAATTTGGTTGTAACAAATTTAGGTATAATTGATCACATTTTATCCATTTCTAGTAATTTACAATACCAAGATGAATGGAAGTTAGATTCAGGTGCCTCCCACCACATGTGCTCACATAGAAATTGGTTCATTTCTTACCAATTTGTTGATGAGGGTGTAGTGTTTATGGGAAATGGTATTCGTTTTAAAACTATTGGGGTTGGCAGTATTAGAATCAGGATGTTCAGTGGTATTGTTAGGGAATTAACATATGTTAGATATGTACCTGAGCTTAAATCAAATTTGATTTCATTAGGAGTCTTGGATTCTTGTGGATATAAGTATATAGGTCAAGGTGGAGCTCTCACAGTGTCGAAAGGGAATTTAGTAGTGATGAAGGCAACAAAGGTTGACAACCTTTATAAGATGGAAGGCAGTACTAAAGTGGCATCTGAAGTGAAAGATATATATTCGTGTTTATGGTAGAATCATCAAGGTCATAAGAGTAAGAAAGAATTGCAAGTACTGGTAAGAGGTAAATCAGTTCCAGACTTAAAATCTTTGTTTCCAAATTTCTGCTTGTTTTGTATCTTTGCAAGTTATGATGGCGGTATAAAGGGATGTTGTGTGTGGGATCCTACTTCTCACAAGGTCATCATTGACAGAGATATAGTATGTATGGAACAACCAAAAGGGTTGATTCA